>JAUCNO010000663.1:6584194-6597254 GCA_032353835.1 Enteromius viviparus
TGGAGTAATATTTCATATTATGGATCTGTACTTTTACTCAAGTACTTGATTTGTGTACTTCGTCCACCTCTGGTTTTTAGGGGAGTTTTCGGTACAAACAGTTTAAAACAATTGTAATACCTTTGTGCTCTGCCAGAGTTCATACGCCCAGTCTGAGAGCGCCGTAAATACGGCGGCAGTTTGTTGTGAGGAAAAGAGCACTTGTTAACATTGCTGATCGCCGAATATACAACGTGAGATCGAATCTGCAGCAGGGTGGTGGAGTCATAATCCTCAGTGACTGGCATGGGTGAATTAAAACGCAGAAGAAAACATAAAACACAAACAAACTAAACAACAAAGAGGATTGATGGCAAGCCACTGCGCTAGTCTGCGCCATCTTGATCCAGCTTTCCAACCTATTCATTTCAATGGCTTGTGCGAACACCGTTGCTGCTTTGACCTAGGCGCATATTTTCAAGATAGTTTAACTTTCACTGCTACACTATGAAGGACTGTGCTGAACACGTCCTGATAGGGTTGTGTGGAATCGCGCTGTGCCACCCACACCACATTCAGTGTAGACAAAATTACTGGTTTACATTGTGTTTATCAGATCACAGCACTTGTGTGTGGTGTAGACATTTTTAATGGATTTAATGGACCCCCTTGGGTCCACACCACCACAACTCCACTTGTGGGTCTTGAATCCAGGTCTCCAGCATGGGAGGTGTGGGCTGTTAGGGAAAATTCGTATTTGTCATCTTAATCCATATTAACCCAATTGATTCTTTAGAACTCTGTGTGTGCCTTTATGAAAGTGCTTGTGCCCGATGGGTTTTCTAAGGGTTCTGTCTTTTTAAGAAAGTGAGTGCCAGCTGTCTTTAGTTTGTGACCTTGGGTGAGCAAGGAGGTATAAAGTGGGGAAGAACAACCTCCTCCTGTGTGACACTCAGCAGGGAGCCTTTTCTTTCTGTATGATTGTGCACCTTCTTGCAAGAATTAAATCTTTTTAAAAAACAATTGCTCAATTTGTCTTCTTGATCGAGAGCCTCTGAATTTTTGCCACTTAAGTTAAGGGAATGTGGAGTGAAAGTGAATTGTTGACAGGAAGCAGGAGGAATTAGAAAATACATCAGAAGATAATGGGGAACAAAATAATAAAAGATTTAACTGTAAGTGAAACAAAAAAAAAAAGAAATGGAAATAGGAAAACCATGTGCACTAAACACCAATACTAATCAATGTAATGTTTCTGTTTCTGAACATGTACCACCGCAATATCATCACAACCTTGTGGCTAAGCCGCAGGGCTTGAGAATTGATCCCTAACTCGACTGCTCCCCTCCGAGAAGACCTACAACACCACCAAAAAATCAGCAGCACCACGGAGAATGACGCAGCCCACCGCGCCAGCAACACCACCAAAGACAAAGACACTTCTCATGTCCACCGCGCCATCAGAGAGATCACCATCTGTGGGACCAAAGACACGGGAAGGGCTGAGTGAGGAGAAGGTCATGCTGATGTGCCGGAAACTCCTTTGAATGATAACAGAGCCCCAACGGACAACTATTACTGCTGCCTGCATGAAGTGTTCAACAAATTCTCTGGCCTGGCGGAGCCAGGTGACAGAAGACCTGAGCCTGGAGTGTGAGAGAGCAACACTCAACACACTTTGATTGAGTCAGAACAGGGGGAGGAAATGGAAAACTGAAAGAGACCGTGCGAAGAACCAGAGGTATTCGTGAGGGAGAGGCTGCTAGATTTGTGAAACGGGCAACAATGAATTGAAAGACTGTTCCAAGTGCCGTGTGTGCAAAAAGATGGACATTGGGCCAGGAAAGTCTGGAGAAGAAGCAAGGAGGATAAGGAGTGGCCGAGGGAAGGACGAGAGGGGTGCAGCTCACCATAAGTCAAGGCAAGTGAACATAAATTAATTAATCACACGCACATACACATGCACTGATAATCTATCTGCTCTCTGCAATAAGAAAAAGCTTGCTTTCCTATTTGTATGTCTAAAATGAATGTTGATAATGCTGAAAAGCAACTAGTTACATATGAATGTGAGGCATTCAAAGAACTGCCAAAATATCAATTGATAGTTAAGAAAACAAATAAAAGACAAACCGTGTGAACATGTGACTTGCCATGTGTGCCAGAGCTGACTGATAGGTTTTGTGGATCGATTTGTGCGTAAGGGCGAGCGATGCTTAAGAGATACACAGAAACCTTTAATTAGTAAAAAGAAACAGGGAGAGTGCTGAAACGTATTCTTGTTTTGTCTTAAAAACATGCCCAATTGCCATATTTGGACGAGATTTAATGTGCAAATTAAATTTGAAGCTCACTGCTGACTCAACAGGTGTTAAGAGTGGGGGGAGAGCAAGAGAGCTGTTTGCACTAGCCATTCTGAGATCCACATCATGAATAACAATTGGGCTGCAATGATGTGTGAACAAGCAGAAAACTGCGATACATATCCTAACACAGAAACAAAGGCTGCTGACAACCTTCATTGCACGTCACATGTTGCATTGGAAAGAGACAAATATTATGAACTAGGCTGAGTTGGGAGAAAATAAACGTAAAACTTTAGGGCTTAGTAAAATGTTTTGGTTAGGAAAAGTGTGTGCGCCATCAGTCCGTCTCACAGAAGGCAGGTTAGAGACTACGAGATAACAAGGCAGACAGCTCAACACATAGCGCTTTGCAAGGACAGGGAGCAGAAATAGTCTGAAGTTGGATCGTTTGTAAAAACTTGTGTTGAAACTGAGGACTGGAGGGAGATAGTTTGTGCCTATTTTGTGGCACAGTGACAGCTTAGGGACACTTATGATGCCAGTTGAAATAGAAATAGAGGTTGAAATAGCACAGCAAATTGAAAATGACCAAATAGACTGGGAAAATCATTGCATGGTACAAGTAACCCCCTCAGACATTCATAAGGCACATGCTGAAGTGCCATCATGTTTATGGGCAAAACACAAATGATTTGGGTTTAATTAAGAACTGCAAACCGCTTGTGATCACTCCAAAATCTGATTACAGGCTGTGTCAGCGTCAATATCCACTAAGAAGGGAAAATATTGAGGGTAAAAAATGAGGGATTTCAATCACTGTTGACAGAGGGAGTGATAAGACCATGTAATGATAGCCCCATCCGAACACCAGTATTTCCTGTAACAAAAATCAGGGACAAAGGTCAACCAACTGAATGGAGACAGGATTTGCAAGCTGTAAATGCAGCAACAATAAATAGAGCACCATTGGTGTAACATTCCTAGTTTGTTTTTGATCCTTGTGTCTATGTGTTTTTTGCTTTCTGTCATGTGATGTGTGCCTTGACCTAGTTTCAGTTGATTATGTATTTAATTCAGGTGTGTCTTGTCTTGTGATTAGTCCCCAGTGTATTTAAGCCATGTCTTTTCAGTTTTCCCCTGTCGGTCTACCCAAATGTTTCCTGTGTCTTTGCTCGTGTTTTCAATGTTAGAATTTATGGATACTGCTCCAGATTTTGGTTTATATTATTAAAAGTATTTTTATTTTACGTTGTGTCTCCTCGTGTTCCATCGCCTGCTCCACACCTTAGTGGAAACGTTACAATCATATGGCTTCCATAGACTTGCGCTTGAAATATAATGTAGGGCTGCAGCTATTGAATATTTTAGTAATCAAGTATTCTACAGAAAATTTCATCGATTAATCGAATTATCGAATAAAACATTTTTGCTTAATTAAAGAGCAATATTAAATATGCTAGAGAAAATAGGTCATGTCTCTTAAAATTATCCCTTAATTGGTTTCTTTTTTGAAGAAAAAAACCCTACTTTTTATTTATTGATGATATTTATTAAATTTGTTTTTTAATTTTAGGTAAAATATTATAATCATACAGTAAGTTCATTACTGTGCATTTATAAACCCTATTCATTGCAATCAAATTAAAATGACCACACCTGTTGTATTAAGCACATTAGACTTTTCAATTTATTCATGTGTGTTCATGTATCATTCAAGTATGAAGTGTCAAGCCATGGTATTGAAAAAGTATTACTGTACGTATGTTTAATCGTAAAAGCCATGCGCAACTTTTTTTACAGTAAACTCATTCCTTTGATTAGTAGCCATGGTATAGGCTGATAAATATTAAGGAATAGTGTAACCGTGCGTCCACACACACGTGCGACAAAATTCCCTCTTGCCGCCCTGCCAAGCGGTGGACTTCTGCATTCTGACTGGTTGCCGCCAAACAACCATAGCTCATTACCATAAAGTTAATCTGATTTCAACTCTCCTCGATGCTCTCGCTTTCCATGACGCGCTGCGCCGCCTCTCGCCGCCAGCTTACGTTTAAAAGGAATAACTGCTACTTTGAACTACAGCGTTGTGCTTTATCCCTTCCATAAGTAATTTGCATTATTTAACAGCCCCCATCTCGATTAACAATCTTATTGATTTAACACTACACTGAATTGACCTGGACTCGGGTGGCAGTCCTCCTCCGGTCTCTGAGTGGTCGTTTTCTTCTGTTTATTTGATCTCTTTGCTCATCACGTTGTTATAGCTCCCTTCCATTACGTGGCCCTCAGTCCGCGTGCGTGCCCTCACACCAAAACACCGCCGTCTCCTTCCGCTTCGTGGGTGACGTAAGTGCATTGTCCCAGTAATGCAAAAATCATGCGAAAAAATGTGACATAAACTTTCAAATTAATAAACAGAGGCTTTGAGGCAGAGGATTTTGCCTTGATAATTTTTGGCCATCGATTTACTTGAGGAATCGTTTCAGTCCTAATATAATTTTTTAAAACTTGACAGTTCACTCTGACTTTATAAAAGAGAGCAGCCAGGATTTAAGATCTGTTTGTGTCAGGTTTGGAACGGCATAAGTAAATGATGACAGAAATTTCATTTTTGCGTGAATCATTTTTTTCAACTTCATTCCTGAGTGGTGGAATGTTTAATAAGAAATAGACAAAGTCTTTTGCTGAAAAAAACACAGCTTTCTTATTTTCAGAGTGAAAAAAGCTGATTAGGTCCCTCCAGCATAAGGACGGGTACGCTGAAGCATAGCAATTGAGAATGTTTTGTGAATGCAAAGCTTGCTTGAAATGGTCCGTGGTGAATTAGAGTGACTTGTTTGTACACCCACCCAGCTGTGACCGAATATTCAAGTCTGGGGCACTGAGCTGTTCTTCAGCCCGGGTTAAGCCACTTCACTCTGCCATCTGTATCGCGTGGAGGTGCTGGGAGACCATGCCTCATTTTAACCCAATCTTATCTCAGTAATGGGTTCATGTTTGGAGCTCACCCATGAACTCTCACCTTAAACACTTATAGTGTGAACATGACAAGCAGTCAACCAATTACCCGAACACGACCGACGGTACATCATGTAATTTGTGCTAACATTAATATTAAACTTTGACACAACTCCCCCTGTGCCGTGTGTGCTGGATACATGAATAGGTACTAGCCTATTTTATGAAACCTAAATACCAAGCAACTACATAGCAACACACTAAGAGCCACTTCATCTCAGATTATGTTGTCAAAAGTTATTCAGGCATTCCATTTTTTCTTTTTTGCTTGTTTTTCAGCCCTGAAGGACCCATGCAGTGAGGTGACCTGTAGCTTTGGCAGCACCTGCATCCAGTCATCTGACGGTCTGTCCGCCAAGTGCATGTGTCCTCTGAGTTGTGAGAACGTCCCCAAGCACGTGGTGTGCGGCAGCGACGGCCTGGACTACTCAAGTGAATGTGAGCTCAACAAGGAAGCCTGCAACATTCAGAAGAACATCCGCGTGCATCACCAAGGCCGCTGCGGTAAGTCTCTGCAGCCTTTAAATAGTCATGAGCATTCCGCATGTTATATTATTAAAGAATATTATATATTATTTACATAATTATATCAATTATTATTATTATTATTATTATTATTATTATTAATAAACAAAATTATTCATTCGTTATGGATTATTATGTATAATAATAATAATAGATAAATAATTTTTTTTATATTATGCTGATACTACTACTACTCTTATTATTATTATTAGCATAATTTCAAATTATTTACAGTTGTTTATTATATTATTATTATTATTTTTTATTATTATTATGTAGAATTGTTTATTTATTAGCAATTTTTATTTATTTAAATAAATATATTCTAAATTATCACTTTTACACTGTTTTTATTTTTTATTTTCCATTTTTTAATTAATAATTTAATTTAATTTAATTTAATTTCTTGTTATATTACTTGAAAGATTTTTAAATCACAAAGCACTTTACTGCCAGGGAAGGGATTTTTCTTGCTAATGAAGCTTCAAGTGTACACACATAAATACAACAAGGAGAACATAATGCGAAATTAAAGTACAAATAATAATAACAATATGATTATATCTGATTATGCAACACGGCGCTTGCATTGCGTTACTGTTAATGTGATTTTGGATTCCGACTACTTAAAGAGTATTGTGGATGAATTTTGAGTAAAAATTCAGCAGATCAATTATTCTGCTGAAAGCTTCCATCACATCACACTTCTCCATACTAACTGTCTGGATTTTTGAGCTCTTCTTCTTTGATTAAATCCTGGCTGTTTCATGTTAGTGGGGAGTTTGAGTCATGAGGACAGAGTGTCGTTCATGAAAAGCCCCCTTCCCACCCTGGACTGCCTAATGACATTTCGCTTCCACGCTGCCTGACGAGCTGTCAGATTCTTTTTTCAGCTTATTCCACCCCTCTCTGACATTTCAGAGCTTTATTTTGATCTCTTTTATTCGTCTGTACTCTATGATGAAGTCTGGACATTCATATTTTTAAGAGAAGTCAATAAAGAGCCCCACAGACTGGCATGTTTGGAAAGTTCCGGCAGGTTTTATGTCTCCATATACTGTATAAATATATATATATATATATATATATATATATATATGCTCTAGCATAACCTGAACTCTGAGGATGATCATGAGATAATTTTCAGTTGTTTCCTTAGTGTTTCACGAAGATCAAACAGTAAGCTAGTTAGATTATCCACAGCCTCTGTTCTGCAAAAAAAGCATTTTCTTAATCTGTATTTTTTCCTTGTTTTTGAGTTAAACATTACTTACAGCAAAAATGCATAAAATAGTGAGACTTGTTTTCAGAGAGTTTGTCTTGAAATGAGGTATATTTTTCCTACTTCATTGCCGTTGGAATTGTTCCAATGCACAAATCTAACAAAAGTTAGAAAGGTTTTTGCCCATTGGGATTGAAACATTAATGTAATTGAAAATATTTCTCTGAAAAACAGTTTCATTATCCTGTGCAGTTTTGCTATCTCAACATTATGAATGTTGAGATATATATATACAGTATATATATATATATATATATATATATATATATTATGTATTATTTACTAAAACACAAGATGATGATTTTGCTTTTGTTTTTGTAAACTTTCTGAAAGCAAGTCTTGTGTCTTGTCTTGGGTGTGTGACATTGTGGTGTTTCCTGCGGCAGAGTGAGGCAGACAGACTCAGAGGGAAGTCACCTCTTGTAAATGATGGCTCTCTGGGCGGCAGGGCTGGATGAATGCCTCGGGTCCCAGAGGATGTGTGAAGTATGTTTCTTCATGACTCGTGGGAGAGTGTCTTTCACTTTAACCCCCTCGAGAGTGCAAAGAACCAAGGAGCACAGACAGCAACTCTAAATCTAACTTAGAGACACCGTCCTTGCGGTTACTGACTCTGATTCAGTCGGCCAAAATGCTATTTCTGACTCTGATGGGCACTCTATTGAAATATAACAAACATGAAATGAAATTAGACAGAATAAGAAATCTGACCTCTAAACTGTCTGTACAAAAAAACATTTCACTGCATAATCAGATACTTAATCTGTATTTTTGCCTTGTTTTCCTGGATTTTTTTTTTTAAACATCCTTAAAGCAAGAACATTTTATCATATGTTCATCTGATAAACATAATCACTATTTTTATTTTGTCTTGTTCTTCCAGAAAAAGATTAGTTTACTTGAGAAGCAAAAATAAACATTTTTTCATGTCTGTTTTCCAAAAATACATTTCTAAACATGCTTTTAAAGGATAAAAGGATTGTGTCTCTGCTGGGTGTGTGTTTTTTAAACATCCTGAAAACAAACAAAATAATCTAAGCAATATTAAAAATTATTTAAATAATGATTATTTTTGCCTTTTTTTTTCAGGAAAACATGTTTAATATCACCAAATTAAGACTAGTTTACTTAAGTAACAAAAAACAGTCTTTTGTTTGTTTGTTAAAATGTCAAAACATGCTTAAAAGATTTACTCAATAATGCTTATTTTTATTTATATATTTATTTATTCATCCATTGAGGAAAACATTTGGAAGCATGCCTAATATAGTATCAAATTTACTTCATTATATTTATTCTGTCTTGTTTTCCAAGAAACATCTCAGCAAACTTGACTGTGCATTTGTTAGAAAAAGCTTTTATATCTCTCTGTATAGTTGTGTGTGTTTGATTATTATTTTATTTATTTATTTATACTTTTTAAAATCCTGCAGTGTTGCAACACATTTCGTTTTACACAGAGAATTGAGGAACAAAACAAACAAACCCACAATCAATAGTACAGCAGGACATGGGCGACTGTTATTTCAAAGCGCACTTCGACATATTTTTGGCCGGCTCTGTATACACATTCATTCCCGTAAACCTCCGCTACAGCTACTGTTCCTCCAACACATGCATTAAGGTCTTGGCCAGCAACTGTCAGGCACACAGATACAGGGTCTGGACTAATGGAGCGGCCTCATACACACTCCCTGCTGGAGCGGGGCTCAGTGTGCCTGGCTAATTACAGCCACCCCTGCATGTCACTGTTAGGCAGCGATATACTGAATGCTGGCTCCAGCCGGCCTCTCTTAATGGGAGCTAATGGTTTCTCCAGTGGTAATGGCTGGCTTGCGTGGTGAAATGTTGTTGGAGGCACTGCCCGCATTGTGCTGGACCCTTTTGGTCGAGCTCCATACTCCCCTCCTTTGAGAGTCGTCCTATTATTGTGTTGGTATACACCAGTCCCTGACCTGGCAGCAACACTTTCTGTCGGCCCGCCTCTCTCCCTGGGCTTTTATGCTTTTGTTTTTGATTCAAAGCCTCAGAACTATTGAGTTTGATTTGTGTGCATTTAGGATGTGTTTACTAAGCTTTGGCATAATTAGATTTGAAACAAGACAGTAAGAAATATGACTTCCAAAATGTCTATAGATGATCTGTAACTGCAAATAATAACTAATAACAATAACACTGATAACAACAAATAGATCATTTATCATCTTATAAATTTACATGAGGGGGAAATTATTGATGTTGCTGGTTTCGGACTGTGAAATTAAATTATTATTTGAAAATTAAAGGAAAATAAAGGATCCTTACAAGACTTGACACTTGAAAAGCAAAAATTGTTCTTTTTTGAAAAGTCATTTTATTTTGTTGTGATTTTTTTTTGTGAAACGAGTTGATTTATAAAATGCTTTTTAAAATGCAAACCAGCTTTACAAGAAATGTAACTTTATTTATATATTGTGATTTATATAAATGAGGCAAAATACTGAATTTCTTTATTTCTTTATGGAAGTATAGAGTATGAGTTGTGTGCATTTAGTGTGCGTTGGTAGCTGACTAGTCATTTCCAGCCTAGTTAGTTGACTAGTCATTCAGGAAAAGCCACCGGCTAGTTGAGTCTGCTGATTCTGAAATATGTCATTTTATACATCCCTAGTGTGCATGTGTCCATCTGTGTGTTATTTGCTTTCATGATGTCTCTCTATCTCTGTGGCTTTGTCTTCATTTCCCGCTTATTTTGTTCCCCTTTCTTGTTCTCTTTATTCGCCTGTGTTCTTCCTCTCCTCTTGTTCTTTGTTTTGTTTATGTGTTTTGTCTTTCTTGTCTAATTTCCTCTGTCCTTTCTGTCTCTGTCTCTCTCGTCTTTTTTTTTTTCTCTCTGTCTCCGTGCTGCTTTCTCTCCCGCGATTGTGCGACTCGCTCGCGGCTCGGCATTGTCTTAGCACGACACCGGCTGATAAGTCCTTTGTGCCGTCTTGTTTCTGAAAAGTGTGGAGGCTGGCGAAACTGTCACACTTATTTCAATAACCATCATGGCGTTTCTATTACAATTATGATCTTGCCATACAGGGCCAGGGCCCGGAGCCCCCTGCAGCCACAAAGACCCATCAGCTCCCACATACCCATCACTCCCGTCCCGTCAGCTGTCACGCTTATCTTTTCACATTTCAGTATTTCTTCTCAATAAATGACACATCACTGACAACAGCTCCATCAATAGTGCCTAGAAGATGCTTTGAAAAAGAAGAACATTCTAGTAAAAAAAATGGCATTGTTGCTGTAAAGTACTGGATCATGTGCTCAGATACCAGAAACTGGTCCTGGAGGTACGCTGTCCTTACGAGTTAAATCCAACCTTTTTCAGAAAGGTTAATTAAGGTCTTCAGGAAAAATCTGCTGCTGTTTAAAAGTTTGAGGTTGGTGAGGTTGACATAAAGCCATATTGTGCTACACTGTAAAAACAAATCAAACTTTTACTGTAAAAATATTCTAACAACATTTTAGGTTTTAACTTACATTTAAACTCAAATATTGTAATTATATTAACTAGTATGATGTTAATATACCAACCTATTGAAGTACTGAAATCTTACCAAAACAAGTGGTGATGAGAAAGTCACAGAACTAGAAAAAAAATAGTTATTTCAGCAACAAAAAACATAATATTTTAAGAGTAACACAGGAAATTCTGGGAATGTCAATTTACGGCTATCCAGTGTAAATTATACATTCTTTTTTACTTTCGAAAACTAGGGCTGCCCTCGACTAAGGACCTTTCTGGTTGGAGTTCATTTTAATAATTAATCAACTAATTGCTGTTTTTATTAATAAATTTACCTCCTGTAGGGAAGGGAGATATGACGATTTTTGATCGTGGAAGATAAATATTTCTCCACGATCTGCTTTTTAAGGAATATCGTAGTATCGTGCTACTTTATCATCTCCGTCTCAATATGCTGTACAACACATCAGTGTTAACTCAGTGGCAGAATTCCACTCACCGGACACTGCACTGATTCGCAATCACAAAAGTACGTTATTCACTTTAAAGTCTTGCCGATTAAACATTTCATATGTGTGCTGTCCGGATGCGCTTTTCAAGCCTGTCAAATGGGACCTAATTACTGAACTAAGATATTTATCACATGTAATTGTGGTAATAATGTCAAAAACACACAGCATAAAAAACACAGCTGCTTGTGTCTAAAGTGAAAGTAAACAATCAAGAGAAAAACGTGTCAGTATATTAGATGTGTGCAGCTCTTAAAGGGACAGAACTAAACATGTCACCGCATGTCATTAAAAGGGACAGTTCACTCAAAAATTATAATTGTGTCATTATTTACTCATTTACATGTTGTTCAATTCTTTCTTGTACTAAACACAAAATGAACGTAATATGATATTTTTTGCCATATCGCCCACCCCTAGCCTCCTGTATCATCTACACTGTCCTATAACATTTTGGCAATATTTAGATGTATATTATCAACGCAATATCAACAAAATACAATGAAATTCATGATTTATCATCTCAGTGTGACAAATATCTTCCACTCTTGTTCCCAGATCCCTGCAGTGACACTCAGAACAGCTTGATTACGGCCTGTTGGGTGAACCCAAAGACCTACAAGCAGTTGACCTTCGCCACCGCTGAGTCCTGCCCGCCCGACACTACGCCCCTCTGCGCCAGCGATGGCCACACATACGATAGCGAGTGTCAGATGAAGCTGACGGCTTGGCAGAACAACCTGGAGCTCAAGAAGGTTTCTTCAGGCAGCTGCAAGGAAAAAGGTGAGTTTCTCCTAAAGGATCTCACAGACTCCCATGCTCGTGTCTGATAAAGGAGCCCTACGGCCGCATTTGATTTATTTTGTCATGGCTGCGGTGAGGAGGCTCTGGACAAATTAAGTCAGGTTAGCAGTACTGTCATGCCTACACGATACCAATCTTCACAAATCCAATTTGCCTGTCGGGCTCTGGCAGGTGTATTGTGGCAAGACTGTATCTTCACGGGTGATGAAAAGATCGTCCCTGCTTCGCTCTGAAGCCCTGTGGCAAAGCGCAGAGAGAGAGTGTGTTCAGCTGTGATAGTGCGTGAACAGTGGCTTAGTGTGTACGTTTGTGTGTTTGTGCCTGTGTCTGAACTGTGTTTGTGCCGTGAGCGAAAGCGGTGTTATTTGTGGGCCACTGTTGTCCCAGTACGGAGCAACTGTTTCTGTGCCAGTGTACTGCTAGAAACGATAGCATTTGTCTCCGGTGAATGTCTTACTTTGTTAGATACATGTCTAGCATGTTAACATGTGGTTGGGATCTGCTCAGTCAATATGTGAATCAAAAGGTATAACTTAAATCCTTAGTGTTAAACATGTTATTTGCTACTAGAATTTTAATAATAATAATTTAAAAAACTTACATTAAGAATAAATGTGATCTTCAGCCATCTCAAAAGTAGATGTTTAAATTCCTTCTAATCTTGATCGAACATCGGGTTATTAATAATCAAAAGTCGTTCTTAAGCAGTAAATATGTTATGCTAGTTGTCTAAGCTGTTAATTGAAGTCTAAATTCATACATATTTGATTAGACATTAGATATTCCAAAAGGGATATGATTATGTGAGTGAGGCTGAAAAAGTAGTATATGCTTTATGGTTATGGTTAGGTAGGTTTTGAAGCTGGGATGCTGCACATGACCAGCATAAACCATTTTATACCAGCATAAGACTAGGGATGGGCATTTTTGATCATATTTCATTTCGAGTAATCCACAGGTTTAAGAAACGAGTACTCGATTAATCGGGGGTGGAGTTTAAGCAAGGGGCGGGGCGTTTGCGTCACAGTATACAGTAAACATTTAAAAGAAATAACAGCATGAAGTGAAATTGAAGTGCTTTTTCTTCATGATGCATTGTATATAAAATTAATCACATAGCCTAGATACATAAATACAATTT
>JAUCNO010000663.1:6599925-6634766 GCA_032353835.1 Enteromius viviparus
AAAAACTTGTTGCATCTTTCCCAAAAAGACTCATGGCTGTATTCGATCAAAAAGGTGCTTTTACTAAATACTGAGCAAAGGGTCTGAATACGATTTTACAGTTTTTCTTTTTTAATAAATGTGCAAAAATGTCAACAATTCTGTGTTTTTCTGTCTATATTGTATGTACATTAACAGGGAAAAAAAGAGCTGAAATGATTTTAGCAAATGGCTAAAAGTGTGGTCAAACTAAATATATATACGTGTATATATATATATATATAAGCTCCATTTTCATCCACTTATTACATTCAGCGTCACAATCAGAAATCATTCTCAAATTAAATTATTAATTAGTATCAGTTGTAGGACATGCCAAGGATGCCTTACATTTATCAAAAGTAATAGTAAAGATATAATGCTAAAAACATTAATTAAACAACAAATATTTCCAGAGTTATATAAAATAATGAAATAAAATTTAACCAAATAACAGATGAGGTAAAATGAGACAAAGTACACAACCGTGTGTGTTTGAACTGACTCACCATGTCACCGCTAGACTGACATGTGGCAGCATAATCAGCCTTTCTAAAAATATCAGTAACGGTACTAAAATCCAGCCACAGGGACCCGTCTACCTCCAATATAGACACATGAGGGTCTTTGAAGCTGAGTTGGGGGTACTATGTATATCACTTTTTGTCACTGAGCCTGCTGCTTTAAATAGCCAACTGTGTTGAACTTGAGACATTATGTAAGAGGGAAGAGGCAGCTCACTGTGTGCACGTGGGCTTGTGTTTCCCCTGTCAGAACACTGCTGCAGCACTTTCCGCCCGATATCGCTCTCTCTCTCTCTCTCTCTCTCTCGCTCTCTCTTTGGCCCTCACTGTACAACCCATTTGTGCCCCCGAGTTATCATAAGCTAAAAGAGTCTCTCTGTTGTCACATCCATATTGGCACAAAATGCTGAGTGACAACAGAGGATTGTGTGGCCATTACGATTTTAGATACTTAAATCTTATTTGCATGATGGTTTTATTACTATAATGGTTATGTTATTTGCCTGCAATGCCTGTTGTGTTCGTGCGTCTTGTTGGATTTAATTATTTTACCCAGTTCATTGCTATTTATATACAGGCTGCAAACTGGACAATGGCTGTTAATTATTAAACCAGGGGAGAAAGTCAAAGAGGAAGCAAAAAGACGAGAAGCGCTATTCCTTCACATTCATTAATATGACTATTATATCACTAATGGCCTGAGATTGCATTTATTGTGTCGTTATCAGATTTTATAAGGTTTAAAAGGAAGTTACAGGGCATTATTACTTCCACAATGATGCAGTAAAGATAATTGAAATGACTTAAAGCTAAAGTGTACAATTTTTTACCTTACAATACTTTGTGCCCCAGTTAAAGATGTGGAGATGGCCAGAAGTGAGGCATTTGTAGGTTAATTCCTTGAAAGTCTAAAAACTGATTATTTGGTGGGGGGGGCATTTTTTTGTTGTTGTTGTATTTGGAGCATCTGAACTGTCTGATTGTCTAACCAATGGCAGGGAAACATGTCAATAATATTTTTTGGAATTATGAAATTACACGCTTCAGCTTTGGCTTTTCTAATATAATATGTCCAGCTACCTTCTGGGGAAATCCGGGTGTTTTCCTGGTGATCAGGTCTGCCCTAATTCTCTCTGTCCCATGGTGACTCATGCCAGAGTTTGTCTGTAATTAGAAACACGCTCCGTAAGACTGACCAGTACAATTTATTCACATATATACTTTGTGTCTTTTAAAATCAACTACTTTAATACTTGGCAAGCATTTTTCACTTATGCAACCTATAGTAGCAGAGCATGCTATTTGCATAAGCTGGTGAGTGCACGCTAAAAGTGCTTGAGCACAGACATATACAGTATTGTTACTTTACCAGTAAGATGCTTGAATTAATTATTATTTCTAAATATTAAGAATAATTCTTTGTAAGTTTTGTAAGATGTATGCATAAAATAAAAAAAAGTTGACAATAGGTGGGATAATAGTTCAGACAATAGGTGAACATGATTTCTTACCATTTTAAAGTTTTTTTATACACAGTTTTCCTTAGGAACTGGACATATTTAATTGGTTAAATGCCAATATAGATAGTTTTCATGTTACAAGATCTCTTTTTCAAATAAATGCTGTTCTTTAAGCTTTTTTGAAAAAAACACTTTTTACACTTATTTAAACCTGTGTAATTTCTTAAGACAGTGTTTTTTGGCAACAAAGGGGGGGGGGGGGGGAATTCAAATACTGTAATTAAGAAATATATATTTACTCTATTTTTAATCAAATAAATACAGACTTTTTGAGTATAAGAATTTTAATTTTTTAAAGGTTTAAGTATTCTTACTGCAAATTGTCCTAATAATTGTCCTAAAACAATGCAAATATGAAGATAACCATAGTTTAGTCAGTATGCATTAGTACCCAAGCTACTTTACGTGTAATCTTGCACTGTACAGTTCATTATATTTTTCATTTTCTTTTGCTGCCTTCACTGGTGAGTGCACTGCTCTTTTTTCTGAAAGCTGCCACTCTCAATTTAAACCTAATGGTAGCACAGATAAAGATAAGGGGTGTAAGAGTGTGTCAGGCAACATGGCAACGCTGCGTCACGTTCAGAGAGAGAGAGAGGATGGGGGGGCAGGAGGCATGGACAGTTGCTCAAAAGCTGATTGTACTGGCTGGCTTTCCTATCAGGGCAGCTCACACGCATCCAAATCCCAGATTAAACACCCCCACCTCTCTTTCCAACCAGCAGCTCTCCTACAAGTCCCTGCCCCCTCTCTTCCTCCTTGTGTAACTGTACTGAGCGTGGATTACCAAACTCTGAAGCAAAGCAGGGGCTCTGACAGGCTCCAAACAGAATGGTGAGGTAGGAACATGAGGCATTAGTTGCTGTTATCATTTTGTATCTGGACTGTGGCGTTTTCATGGCCGAGTTCACATGCAGTAGCGCTACGCATTTCTTTCGGTGCCGCTGCTTGTGCAGGAGTGTGGGCGCACTTTGCAGAATGGTTTGTAGTTTGTTGTGGCTGTGTGTGTTGTGCTGGAGGAAAGGCAAGAATCTGCACCCAGAAACAAACAGCTCCAGGTCACTTCTTAGCCTCACTGAGCTCCCAGGAGCTGTTTGTTCCTGGGAGCAGATTCTTGCCTGAATCGTTCGAGTAATGGTCTCCTGCACAAGAGAAACACATTCAGTATCTAATTTTTTTTAATTAAATTATCTATTTTCCTAGGTGCAATCTTTATTTTTATTATCGTGAAACTGGGAAGTGATTGTTATCTGTTCCTATAGTTTAGAGAACATTTTTATTAACAGTTTTGGGAACTGAAAAGAAAGGTTAAGGGGTCAGACTAAGCCCACTATCATTGTTTTATAAAAATACATAACAGCTTAGCCGGGATTAGTGTCACCTGCTGTTTTACAGAATGCAAAATTAATATTTTATATATAGTATGTATTGTCTGATGACCCCTAAATCCCACAGTTCTAAGATATTTACCAGACATGGATATAAGGAGCAGTATTTCTTCAGTCAAATTTTGAAATACGTTCCATATATATATTTTCGTATCCGAATGAATTATTAAAGTCACAGTTAAATGTTCTAAAACAAACAGAATATTCTGGTCTTTTACTTAAATGTTGCAGAAATGATGTAGATCCCATGTATTATCAGTTAATACTGTATTTGATGACATGTTTATCTTTACTGCACAGACTGCATTTAACACTGTATCTTCCTTTCAGTTCTTCATGACATATAGGGCATGTTTATGGTACAGGCCATTTATAGATATATTAAAATAATTCTTTTTTTGGTGTACCCTAAAAAAGGTCTTGCTAAAGTTACCCTGAAACTGTCTGAAAAACATAAACTCATACAGGTTGGCAATAAATGTCATGAAGTATTTGTACTGAAAGATAAGAATACTAAATGTATTTGAAATACATTTATTTAATGCTAAGTATGCTAAGTATTAACATGTGTTTAATAAAAAATACCTTGCCATTATACTAAATTGGTATACTTAATTTCTTAATTTTGTGCTTAATGCACTTTTTTTTTCATAAAAAAAAAAAAAAATTAAAAACGGACCTAACGAATAGAGAGTTGGACCTGTAACCCAATGGTCGTGGGTTCGAGTCCCAGGTCTGGCAGGGATTACAGGTTGGGGGCTCACCTCCTTCAATACCAAGACTGAGGTGAGACCCTTGAGCAAGGCACTGTTCTCCCAACTGCTCCCCGGGCGCCGCAGCAATGGCTGTCCACTGCTCCGGGTGTGTGTGTGTGTGTGTGTGTGTGGTTTTTCACGTCTCACTGCTGTGTGTGTGCACTTGGATGGGTTAAACGCAGAGCACAAATTCCGAGTATGGGAAACCATACCTGGCCACATGTCACTTCCCTTTCCTTTCCTTATTTGTACATAGTGCTAAAGTCCAACTCAATATATTTTGAAATATATTTGAATGTGGCAAAGTGGAACTATTGCAACAAATACGGAAAATAAAGTCTTGATCAGCATGTCAGTAAATATTAGTATGAATATATATATATATATATACTTACTAGGGATATCATTGTAGTCATTAAATTTTTTCATCCTAAACAAATAAACGATGTAATTACCGAAAACTAGAATAAACATTTATAGACACTGCACATTTTTATTCACATACACACAAAATGACAAAATTAATTTACCAAAAAACATAACTAGTCATATTTTTTGTCTTGTTGAATATTATACATATTTTAGCATCATTTATAAGGCAATTAAGTCATTTTCTTGTATTTTCTCATTAAATTTTGTGAAATATTAATATATAATATTATTTTGAATGCATGTGGTATGACGAATCAGTTAAACATTTTTGCATTCTTTTCTTTTGCAATTACAAATTTTGTGTACAAATATGCTTCTAGGATACAGTTGCTTGCACTTGTTTTTTTGAAAGTCATTGTCAGATGAAAAAGTGCTGACAGGAATGTCAATGAATTATTAATCCACATACATTTTAATATTTTTGCTTTACAAAAGAGAGGAAAGTTAGTGACTATGCATAATGATGATGTGACAGGAGAGGAAAATATAGACCTTCTGGCAAACAGAATCATAAGCAGTGAATCATGACGAGAAGGAAAAAGATCTCTGACTAGTGAAACAGTGATTACTAATGCTCACAGGTAGCCTCCGCAATAACATACAATGTCAATGGTGCTTCAACACTTCCTCTGCAGTAAAGAACTGGTGCTTAATGAGAGAGAATAATGAGTTAAGGGTTTAAACTCACAGTATCAGGGTAAGACGCAATACTCACATCTGTTCATTAAGACCTCTGCTTTTAAATACAAGTTAATCTTTAGAAACCATTTGAGGCCTTATGTAGAACATTTCGACGTATGCACCAGGATTCAGTTGAACACTGTGAATTTGCTACTAAATCTTACATTTGTTTGTCTTGCACTTTTGTTTAAACAGGTACATGCATAGGTTTCAACTGTGCATCACACAATGCTACTATTTTGTTTCTAATATATGGGTTCCATCTCAATGCTTTATCTTGCTAATTTAAGCATTTGTTTTCTATAATGTACTATTGTACCATTTTGTTGTAACTTTCTGCTGATTTCAGTGTTGCAAAGGTATTTAGAAAAAAATAATCTTGAATATACCTATAATTTACACATACTGTAACAGAAATCACTCAAACAATGTAGATGTATATATTATTTTGTTATTATATTCAAAACTAGTTTCTAGAAAATCTTCCTGACCCCAAACCTTTGAACTGTAATGTGTATACAATAGCAATTACACAATGTGGCCAGGATTTGCACAGTTCTGTCAAGATGAAAGTAAGTGACCTGTGTGTGGTCACTTAAATGGAGATTAAGACATGGGGCCCCTAGAAGGCAGCCACGCTTAGAAACAGCTCAATGATGAAATTACTCCTGACCCCTAGACAGCCATTCACAAAGCCTTCTCACGTGAGGGAGCCGATGTATGAACAGACGGGCTGCAGGCAGCCAGACAGCTGGGGCCCAACACTAGCCCAGATTACACATGACCTCTCATCCCCTTCCACCCCCCATCAACCCAGAAGGATTAGGAAATAACTTTTCAAACACAGCAATTTTGTAACTGATTGGAACAGGCATTCGCCATGAAATTGGACACAAATATACATATGGATAAGCAGGCTTGATTACATCACGAAAGGGGTGGGTCAAAGCAAAGGAGCTGAATTTAGGAGCTGAGTTTAGAGAGCCACAGGATGCAGAAATGCAAATATATATATGGGCCATTCCTGGTATCCGGTAACATTTTGGCTTCAAATTGTTTGGAAAAAATGTTACACTTTTTTCATGTTTTTGGCATTCTACCAAAATATTGATATGTTCCAGTATGGAACAAATATATGTCAAATGTTTTTTTTTTATTTGACAAATATTCTCCATAATATATCCTAACAGGTTGTAACTTTAAGAGTGGGACAAACAGGAGAACCTTTTAAAAAACTTGAAAAAAGGTAGTAGTGAGAAGTGACATTTACCTCCATTTGTACAGTTAAATTCCAGCGGGAAATATAACTTCTTGAAAATGATCTCAGTCGAATTGTAGTTTATTTTGGAAGGCAAGGAAGGAAAATGAGTTCCCTTTCAGTCAGTCACTATGACGTTACATCATTGACGAACGTCATGGGGTGCCGCCTGGATGACCAATCGACACCCCAATGGGAATTGGCCAGTGGATTTTGCATGCAAAGCCACTCCCCCGGACATACAGGTATATAAGATGGCGGCATGCAAACCGCCATTAGCTTTCTGCTTCGGTGCTGATTCAAGAAATTGGAAAATACCTGCTGTAAGAAAGTTCTTGATCGGCATGTCCTGCGTTCCAGCGGAGAAGACTGCACTGAAGCTCATTGTGTGCGGTGGTCTTCCCTTAGCGGTCCCGGTCGACTAAAAGAGCGAATTTCCCCCGAGCATGTTCCTCGGGATGTCGTTCAAACCGTATGCTTCTGGATGCGAAAGTTTCCTCACTTCTGACGATGGCCACGATCGCTGTCTCACTTAAATGGGCCTCAGTCACACTGAGATGCCATTTGTGGATGGTTCATGTGCTCAGAGCAAGTACATGTTTATGGCTTTGCTCACATCACAGCTTTTTTTTATTATCTGTTTATCTGTTACCCCTTTTGGTTCGGAGGGCCGTAAAGGCTCCTCGGCCGCATTGGCTAGCGGCTTGGCAGATCTTAGAGTAACGATCAGGAACAACCAGACCTGCATGCATTTTCTGTCAGTGAATCGTGCCTTGAATTTGGTCCGGCTTACTCTCACGTTTTTCTGAGACCCAAACTTGATTATGTGCCCAAAGTTCCCACCATGCCCTTTCGGGATTAGGTGATGAACACCTGACCCTTGACTTGCACACTCTGTGCCTTTTCGTGGAGGCGCACAGTTTGTGCTCAGAGTTTCAGGAACTCCGATCAGCTCTTTCTTTGCTTTGGAGGTCAGCAGAAGGGGTTTTCCAGCAAAGGTTGGCCCATTGATGCAATCACCTCTGCCTACCAGGCCCAATGTGAGCCATGCCCCCTAGGGGTGAGAACCCACTTCATTTAGAGTGTTGCCTTCTGCCGGGCATTGGCACACGGCGCCTTTCTAGCAGACATCTGTAGAGCTACAGGTTGGGCAACACCCAACACCTTTGCCAGATTTTACAATCTTCGCGTAAATTCCATGTCCTCCCGTGTTTTGGGTAACATTAGGTAATTGCAGCTCCATTCCACTGGATCTGAGCGCTTACGTCCGTTTGTTTCGAAGGATTTCATGTCCCATGGTTCTAGCTAGCGGAGTAGCTTGGACTGTGTCTGACGGAGGTCTTCTTCCCCCCGTCAGATCTGACTTTTTGTCCATCGCCATCCTGTATACTCGTGTGTCCAGGGGAGTGGCTTTGCATGCAAAATACACTGGCCAGTTCTTATTGGCATTTTCTCCAAAAGTCGATTGCTCTCCCAGGCGGGACCCCATGACGTCAGTCAGTGACGTCACGTCTTCATTCCCTCCTTCAGCGAACGAGGGTTACATACGTAACCAAGAGGTTTAGAGACACGGTAAATGAAGAAAATTTTACACAAATAAATATACCTTCACATGATTTGTATGTATAAGTAGATGACGTTTAGCCTAGTCCATAACATATTTAATTGATTGTTAGTTGATTCTGTGCATATATATATATATATATATATATATATATATATATATATATATATGTACAGAATTTAGCATTTTAGATATATTATACAAAAATAACTCAAGGCAGTAAACATTTAAATATTTTTGAACTTTTTTTCGTATTTTCCCGATCATCAGTCCTCAAACCTCAGTAAACATTTGTCACAGAAACAGGGATTTTACTTTAAATTTCACCAAGCTGATTTCTCATTAAAAACTCCCCTAGATCATGTTTCAGGTTGTCTTAAGTTGAAGTAATTGGAAGCGTTGCCTCCTCTCACGTGACTTCCCACTATTCATTCTCAATTACCCCCCAGGAAACCCACTGCTCACTTTAGAGGGTCTGTTAAAACTCAGTGGGCTCAGGGGAAAAGAAAGGGAAAGACTCCACTGTCACTTTTAATCAAATTTATACATACATGTTGACTAAAAGTAATTATTTATTTTTACTGACACAGCAGTGTATAAAAAATCTTTTTGTGAATTTTGATCATGAAATGCTTTCCTAGCTATTTGTTTAGCAAATCTTGATGTCTTTGCTGAGCATGTCATTTTGCTTTCATTTCAGGTGGTTTCATCCCAACATCACTGGGATCGAGGCAGAACACCTGCTCCTGACACGGGGCGTCCATGGAAGCTTTCTAGCGAGACCCAGCAAGAGCAACCCTGGAGATTTCACTCTGTCTGTCAGGTCAGCAAATTTACTGTCCTGTCGTGTGCACTCCTCCACCTCTGCCCCGCTGCGCTAAATTGTGCTTTTTTTCCATAGGACTCTTATGTCGTTTGTGAATTTGAGCATGAATTGCAAATCTCTCCTGTTAAATGTTTATCTCTCTGTTATTGATTTCTTAGAAGTGTACTTTTTAGTCTAGCTGGCTGTTTCCATTCTTGGTAAAGCATCAAAATGCTTGTTTGTGTCATGGATTTCTGTGTCAAATCCATGTTTGTTTCATACAGTGAAAACTCAAGATATAACTTTATAAAATACAGACACAATAGAGATTATTCACTAAATAGTGCATTGCATTGTGTCGGAAAATATTGTGTTTTTTATTGTTTGTTGTCAGTATTAGATGCTTGAACTTGGATGACAAGAATAGACAGCACTTTCCCTCCAATTTTCTATAACCTCTGGGCTTGTGCTTAAGGATTACAGTGTCAGCTTGTGGGCAGGTCTGTGAGCTATTGCAGCTGCTTGTCTGATGAGTGATTGGAGAGTCGATGGAGAGAGAGAAAGAAACAGGCTTTCAT
Source organism: Enteromius viviparus (assembly GCA_032353835.1). Lineage (NCBI taxonomy): Eukaryota > Metazoa > Chordata > Actinopteri > Cypriniformes > Cyprinidae > Enteromius > Enteromius viviparus. The sequence continues at coordinate 6,609,449 of JAUCNO010000663.1, forward strand.
AACAGCTTTAAGATGTGGAGGCAGTGGAGCCCCAGACCTGCTGTTTGTGGTTACAGTGGTAAGATCTCTTACTGTATCTAATGTTCTCCAGAACTCAGGCCACGTGGCTCAGCTCCACCACAAGTCTTTGGGGCAGGGTTGCCTGTAGGCTGATTTATCTGGCCAGCTGTGAAGCCATGAGGTCAGCTTGTTCTGATTTTCAGATGCATGGTATATAAACAAGGTAATAGTGAAGGCTGTTAATTAGTGTATTGTTGGACACATGTTAGGCAAATTACTGGAATATACACTTAGCTCGGTTTCAAATTGTAGTCCCTGCTGGCTAGTGCCTTCAGGAGCTGTTTTTGTAACTACTGTATCTGAAAACCAAGTGAACAATATGCAATAGACTGCATAGGTTGCAACTCTGTGTGGCGTACATATAATGCTACACAACTCTCATTTGGTTTTGTTGAGCAGACTTTGAATTATTTTTATTTATAATTACCAGTGTTAAATGCAATCAGCCACCATCTTCGTTTGTTTTGTTTTTTTAGAAATGTTGCAGCACTACGACGTGCCAAAAAGAAAAAAAAATCTAATGTTAAGCTGAGCTGATGTTAAGATCAAAAGATGTTCCTGTGCATTCTTTTAAAAAATATTATATTCTTGATATTAAGCGGTTTCCGCGAGTTCTTAGATCTCATCCCAGTAAAATCAAGCAGCCATTCGCACACAATAATATTTAAATATGCTTATATCTGGTGGCCTTCTCTGCATCCGTTCATATACAAGTGCAGTATACTAAATATTATATTTCGACTTATAAATATTATATTCTCGTAGTTTCGACTTTATTCTCGTTGTATTTCAGCTTTTATTCTCGTAATATCATGACTTTATTCTCGTAGTTTCAACTTTAATCTCGTAATATTACGACTTTATTCTTGTAGTTTCGACTTTAATCTTGTAATATTTCGACTTTATTCTCGTAGTTTCGACTTTAATCTCGTAATATTACGACTTCATTCTCGTAGTTTCGACTTCAATCATGTAATATTTCAACTTTATTCTTGTAGTTTCTACTTAAATCACATAATATTATGACTTTATTCTTGTAGTTTCAACTTTAATCTCATAATATTATGACTTTATTCTCGTAGTTTTGACTTTAATCTCATAATATTACGACTTTATTCTCGTAGTTTCGACTTTAATCACGGAATATTTCGACTTTATACTCGTAGTTTCGACTTTAATCTAGTAATATTTCGACTTTATTCTCGTAGTTTCGACTTTAAACTCGTAATATTGCGACTTTATTCTCGTAGTTTTGACTTTAATCTCGCAATATTACGACTTTATTCTCGTAGTTTCAACTTCAATCTCGTAATATTACGACTTTATTCTCGTAGTTTCAACTTTAATCTCGTAATATTTCGACTTTATTCTCATAGTTTCGACTTTAATCTTGTAATATTTCGACTTTATTCTCGTAGTTTCGACTTTAATCTCATAATATTACGACTTTATTCTCGTAGTTTCAACTTTAATCTCGTAATATTAAGACTATTAAAGAATATTAAGAATATTAAATGCATAATATTTAATATTGTATTTGGGCCACATTCTTTTTAACAGTAAGACAAATCGTCCAAAAAAGTCAATTGCTTGATCTTTTTTTTTTTACAGTGATTGATGATCAACCCCCATCTTTTACTTTTATTTTGCTTTTCTGGTGGTTTTACCATATTGAATCCATATAGATGAGGTAATCTATAAAAAATACTAAAATTACTAAAATTAAAAATGCTCAGATAAACTGACCCTTATTTATGGCACATAGAAATATTTATTATGGTTGGTCAGCTGCATCTTTCTAAATTTTATAATGTGTTTGTACAATTACTGCTAGACATTATATTTTAGACCATTATAGCTTAAACCATTGTCTAAATGACCAGTTCATTATCTGATGTTTTATTTTTCTCTGTATTGTCACATAATCTTTTAAACTAAAACTGAATATTCATATCCAAATGAGTCTAAAATGTATTTAGGAATAATTATAAGCAGATCCCACAACAAATATCAAATATCAAATTTAAAAAAAACAAATTAAAACAAATGAATGCATAACATAATATCAAATAACTTTTCATAGCAAGTGTGTTTGGAATGTATTGAGTAAATTTGTAGATAAAGATGCATTAGTAGTCATGCAGACATGATCTTAAAGCAAACCAAACTGTCTCACTCTCAAGCATAATGTAGGCAGATAATGCTGTAATTACAAAGTTATGAGGAAAAATCTTCCATTAAAATGCATTATTAGATGAAGGGAGGAGTCATATAGCCAAATGGACACCTAGGGACTCCATTGCATTGTCTTCCCCTCCTCCGTGCTTCTGTTTCTCTTATCTGTCTCGCACCATTTTTCCTGGGTGGAAACTATTGCTCAGCGTCTGCTCTATTGTTAACCGTTAAGTAGTAGACAGAACGCTGGGAGCCGAGTCAATGTGCTGCAGTGTAACATATGATGTGTCAGGGCCAGGTGAAATGTGTCATGCGATGTTTCCTGTCCGGCTGTTTTGGCTACCAGGAACAGGCTAAAGGAAGTGACCCTCTAAAACTGTTTTTACATTTATGATGCATAGTTTGACGCACTACTTTCACTGTGACTGTTATTCTAGTAACAATTAATCCAGACCCAGTGTGAAGAGAATGTGAAATTTAAGTGAAGGTCTTATGGAATTGTTTAGCATTGTATTGTGTAACCTGAGGAGAACCTTGTAGAAGATTGTTTTGCAGGCAAATGTCTATGTCACAATCCACTGGAGATATGGTCTGAACACAGTTGTAATGTAAACAGAATTGGTAATCTAATTTATTTTCCTATAATTTGGTCTCCGTCTCTCCATCACAAAAATATAAACAATAACAACACTTTAACAACACACGGCTGCTATTGGTAGCCAGTAACAATCGTTAAACAGAGGTGTGATGTGCATTCTTTTTGGGTCAATAAAAATCTCAATCTTGCTGCCACATTTTGGATTTAAAGGTTTGATAGAACTGACTGGAAGACCTGCCAAGCATTCCAATAGTCCAGCCTTACAGAACAAGAGTTTGAAAAAGGAGTTGTGAAGCATGTTGTGAAAAAAAGAGCCTGATCTTCTTGAGGTCGAGTAAATCAGATCTGCAGGACAGGGCAGTTTTAGCAATGCAGTCTGAGAAAGTCATCTGATCATTAATCATAACTCCAAGATTCCTGTTTGTTTTTGAAGGAGTTAGGGTTGATGTGCCTAACTGGATGGTGGAATTGTGATGAAACTGCTTGTGGGTTTGATGCAACCGCAAGCAGTTCTGTCTTGGCAATTCTGATTTGAAAGTGATGGTCCTTCATCCAGCAAGAAATGTGTGTTAGACAAGCTGAGATTTGAGCAGCTGATCACCAGGATGGAATGAGAGGTAGTGTTGAGTGTCATCAGCATAGCAGTGATGTGAAAAAACATGCTTCTGAATGACAGAACCTAGAGATGCCATGTAGACAGAGAAGAGAAGTGGTGAAAGAATTGAGCCCTGAGGCACCCCAGTAGTTAGATGTTGCAACTTGGACATCTCATCTCTCCAAGACCTTGAAGGACCTACTGTATTTTAGAGTTGAGACTCAAACCACTGGACTGTATTCCTGAAATGCGCTTTGCCAATAGGGTTGACAGGAGGATCTGGTGGTTAACCATGTCAAAAGCAGCAGATAGATCCAACAAGAAGGTATTTTGGGATCCTAATATGAAAAATAGTCCACATACGGTATGTGCCGCCACATGACCAGGTAAAAGTTGACCACTCAACAGACGTTTGTCATTTTGTCTTGTGTTACTGTAGTTGCATGAGCAAGATTCTAATTCTCACATTTAAAATTAGATTTAACCCGTGTATTATGATACAGTTCATAAGTTACTGTGAGTAAATCACTCATTTAATTCATTCACCCAGGTCAATTTTACGTTCATTAGGCAATTGGCAAGTGTGACTTTTGAGTACTGTGTGCATCACTTGTTAAGGAAGAGCATGAAATATGGTAGAAAAATAGCTCAATGTCTTCCAAAGAAGAAGTTTCATCACAGATACATTCATGTTCTTCGTTCATAAGCGTCTGTTGCTCCAGTGATTTTACAGTGACAGACTGCACCTTTAAGCGTGGACATGTAGAGAAGCTCAATAGCTGCATTGTGTTTCTTTCTCGGTTTCTGCAGGGGCTGGCTTTAGCAGGAAAATCAATGATGAACTCATGCTCGAAGATAAAATTAGTCAGCAGGCGTCCTTGAATCTGACTGTAGCCAGAGCTCACTCATTCTTCTCTGACTCTGAACATGTTACAGCCTCATGCAAATGACTGAATCAAATTCACACATTCTGAACATTTACATTTGAGTTAGAGAAATCTAACAGGGTGCTATCGGTCTATTATAAAACAGCCAATAAAAATACCAGAAGAACAGCAAGTTACACTGAATATATTGCAATTGGTACACCTGTTTTATTCAGTACCGAATAAGAAAGTTCATTGTGTTTTTTGTTTTGCATATTTGATATCTGTCAAATTCAGAAAGTACATGCGCATGAGAGTACTGTAAGATTAGGTTTTTATGTTTGCGTATATTTTAGGGGAAGTATTTAATGTTTTCTTGTTATAAAGTTATTTTAGATGTATTATTTTTGTTATAAAAAACAATGGAAGTGTACAGTATGACTTCATTTTGATGTTGATATAGACAAGTGTGTGTGTGTGTGTGTGTGTGTGTGTGTGTGTGTGTGTGATTGCATTAGTAGCCCAACCGTACCCAGACCACTGAGCCGCTCATCTGCTGCAGTCAGCAGCCATTAGCCCCTCACTGCTGAGACCGTGCTGCTCTGCCTCCTCTGTTACCTCCATAATGCAATTACACAGTGGAGAGTGCAATTTCATGAGCCAGGCCAGTGATGGATAGAGCGATGAATTCCTAGAGAAAGCCCGAGAAATTAAATAGGAGAGAAATCATGGTCTCATATTAGACCGGTTGCTGTTTTTTCGCTTGATTTTGTTTTTCTGCAGTTGTGTGTGTGTGCGTTTGAGCTGGATCGCTGTGAGTACGATCTGCTCACGAAGCGTTAAGTTGTGGTTTTGTGCCTGAGCACAGCTGATTATATCTATGCAGGTGTTCCTTTCTGCTTTTTCCAGACTCTGCCATTTAAAGCAGCAGTGCAGTTTTTGACAGTTTTGATGACAGTATACCTGAACTCTACTGAGAGTAATTTTCCATTAAGTGTATTGTTTTTATCATTTTGGTTGCTCCGAAACACTTTGTCCCTCACTTAACTTTTTTTTCCCTCCACAAATCTCTAAGGTCATATGTCTAAGCAGATAAGAATGTCTTCAATCTCAGTGTCTTAGCATTTTTCTCAAATGTAAATTGAGCATTAGTTTAATTTTCCAGTCTTTTTAAAGTGAAAATTTAATTTCTTTCTTTTTTTTTTTTTTTTTTCAATAAGAGTGTTTGCGGATACCCAGCAACACAAAACCATGACCATGTTCCTGTTAATGTGTATTACTACTGTATTTTTCATTTAAAGGAACTGAATATGATGTTCACTGAAAAAGATAAAGAGATCTTTGTGTTGAATTATTTTAACCTTTTGACAAACGCACAAAAATGTTTTCAATAGTTTTTTGTATTAACACTCGTTGTTTTTTTCTTTTAATAATAAAACAAAATAATAATTATAAAATAGCTGTACAATTCTAAAAGAAAGTGGGTTGTAATTGATGCTATTATTAGTCACTCTGTTTTGATGAAACCTTATTTATGTCTGCTAAAATTCTACGGTTTAAAGTATGAGCGCTTAATGCCAACCTCCTAACTGTTATCTGTCTTTTCCATCCTGTCTGTCATCCCTCATGTCCTCCCTCCCTGCATTTTCCCTGTTGTGTCCCATCTGTTTGTTCTGGGCAGAAGGAACGATGAGGTCACCCATATTAAAATCCAGAACTCGGGGGACTATTATGACCTGTACGGAGGGGAGAAGTTCGCCACGCTGGCTGAATTGGTCCAGTACTACACCGAGCAGCACGACCTCCTGCGGGAACGCAATGGAGATGTTATCGAGCTAAAATACCCCCTCAACTGCAAAGACCCCACGTCTGAGAGGTACGGGGGCTCCAGTTCCACCCGCAGTGCTTAGAGATCATTATAAGTGTGGAAAGAAGAAATCCTGCCCCCTAGTGTTCACACCCTGCGGAGGGCTGATCATTAGAAAGGAAGAGTAGCAAGCTGTAGTTTGTTTGTCAGAACTAGACTTATCGTGCTTATCTTGATTTCATGACCAGTTTGTTTTCAAAGCAGTTTGTTTAACGCAGGTCCTTTCTTGATTCTGTTTGCATTAGATGTTTATGCGTTAGAGAATAAGTCTCATTTTAGCGAACTTCCTTCACCTAAATATATTTGAGTCTGGGTTTATAAAGCATCTATATAATGCAACATCCTCTATGTTGTGAAATATATATATATATTTACGTAAAACATTATCGATGACAAACATTGTATTTAAATTTACAGACTATATGTGGTTGATTTTTTTGTGGTTTTTCCAGTTGATGAGCGAGTGCCTCCCACACATATCCTCATTTCATGACATCTCACAGCATCTTTACATTTGCAAGATATCTACGAACACCCCTGCTCATTTTCCGACCACAAACTATAGTTTACACTATAGTTTTTATAGTGAAAGTTTCAAATATGCATTTCAAGTAAAAACGTGCACGTTTTTTGTAGGTGATGATAAAAAGTAGGTGTTTTGTGTGTGGGCACAGCCATTATTAATCACTTACATTACAGTAAGAAGGTTTGCATGTTAGACACTGGAAACAAATGTGTTTAGATGCAGAAATGATTCATTATCATTTATTCCAGAGGGAATTTATTGATGATTTATTTCATGTGTCACTGAAGATTTGCCATTGCAGGAAAGGTTAAAGTCGGTGTTTGTATTTCTGCGGCTCATTGTTGGGTTTTACCTGTTCTCAGGTGGTATCACGGACATCTCTCAGGGAGAGATGCTGAGAAGCTCCTTACAGATAAAGGGAAATCCGGAAGCTTCCTGGTGAGAGAAAGCCAGAGTAAGCCAGGAGACTTTGTGCTTTCTGTCCTCACTAATGAAGAAAAGCATGAAAACGTGGACCGCAAGACTAAAGTTACCCATGTCATGATCCGTTATCAGGTAAATATGAAATAAATCTTCAACGTTTTCTCAAGAAAAGAAAGCTCAGCCTTTTTAAAGAGACATTTCTCATCTGATCTGCTTCACCAGGATGGAAAATATGATGTAGGAGGAGGGGAACGGTTTGACACTTTGGCAGATTTAGTGGAGCATTATAAGAAAAACCCCATGGTTGAGAAGAGTGGAATTGTTGTACACCTTAAACAGGTGAGTAAATCAAAGGAATATGTTTTTTCCACATTAACAGTGAATTACGAATGCAAAAAAACAAGTGCATCAAATAAAACGCACTACTGTTCAAAATTTGGCTTCGTTAAGGTTTTTTAAGACGGCAATTAATTCTCATTAAGCATTGATTAAACTGATTCAAATTGACAGTTAAGGCTTTATAACTTTCTGTTTTATTATTAATTTAGTGTTTAACCTGTTAACCTCTGCGGGACCCATTTGGGTATCCAAATATACATATGCAAATTTGTAACCCTTTGTCTGCACCAATAAGCCTATATTTGGTACCATTTGAAAGCTTCTATTTTATGCAGATATAAATCACTTTAATATTTATTTTACTGTCACAAAGTTATTTACACATAACTATTGTGTTGACATGGTTCATCTTAGGACAGACAACATATATACTAATATTTATCACTTACAGCAGTTTTTTATGTAATTTCAAAGGGTTTTCTTTAAAATGACACCAAGATATTACATTTATTCCACTGTATGATGGGTATTGGGAAACTTTAGTTTACAAAAAATAAAATAAAAAGCGCCTCTTTTTTTTGTCTTGATTATAACACAGACAATATATACAATACTTTTAATCAATTTCAACAGTGTTTTATGTAATTTCAAAAGGTTTCCTTTAAAATGATGCCAATCTTCTGTATATACACCTCTGCATGTGGGTATGGGAAGCTAATTTTGGTAGGCAGAAACAGGCGGAATTTCCCAAAATAGTTGCAGAGCTTAAACAGTTAATTAACTTTCCATTTTCCATTTTCCAATCATGATAAATATTTTTCGGGCAGCATATCAGCTTATTAGAATTTCTGAAATATCATGGGACTCTGAAACATTCAGCTTTCCCATCCACGGAATAAATTGCATTATTTTAAATTGTAATATTTCACTATATAATATCAAATAAATGCAGCCTTGGTGAGCATAAAATTATTCTTATGGAAAAAAAAGTGCAAGTATATATTGCATTGTTTTCGAATCCTAACAAATAACATTTCTGTATGAAGTGTTTGTGCTTTAATCCTTTTAATAAAATGCCAGTCTTTTATCTGTCATAATTACATAATTACAATTACAAATTTTTATCTTTCTTTCTTTATATACAAGCCATTCAATGCCACAAGGATAAATGCAGCAAACATTGAAAACAGGGTACGGGAGTTAAATAAAGTAGCCGACAACTCAGAGAAACCCAAGCAAGGCTTCTGGGAAGAATTTGAGGTATTTCTGTCCTAATTCATTCTTCTACTCATATTTTCTGTTCATCAAGGGATGTGATGATTCAGTCCAGGTTTTGTTTGATCAAATAGACAGTGTACTTTCCGCTGTAGTACACTCATTAATCCTCAGAGGAGTGTTTGACATGATAGTTGTTTATAAAAAGACTCTGCACGCTGACCTCTGACTGCAGTTCCTGTTGGGCGGTAACTGTCCAGATAAATGGGACATTCCTGCAGGGGGTGCTGACTCAACAGAACATCTCATTACACAGCAAAGTTAGAACGGATACTTTCCAGGGTTCATTACTTGATACATGGAGCCACGTTTCATACTTCTTTACTTTATTTTTGTCCATTATGGTTCTGTAGGTTTTACAGCAGCAAGAATGTAAACTCCTTTACCCCAGGAAAGAAGGGCAGAGACCAGAAAATAAAAACAAGAACAGATATAAGAACATTCTGCCATGTGAGTTACTTTCTTTTTTAGGTTTAATAATGAACAAAAATGGTTCAAAATTTAAAGCAGCTGATCTTCAGGGCTCTTGTTCCTGCTTTGATCATCATTTTCTCTGTTGCAGTTGACACCACCCGAGTCCAGATCAAGGAGGCGGATCCTGATGTGCAAGGCTCCGATTACATCAACGCTAACTATATCCGAGTAATCCCCTCTCTTCGGTCATAATACTTACATGTCAATCTAAATGTCAGGCTTTTGCTGGGCTACTGGGACTGTGATCAAGAATTGTACACACTGCATGTTCTTTATAATCCTGAGTGTTGTCTTTATTGGTTTTTTATTTAGAGCATGAATGAAGAAGTTTGCCATATGGATGAAGGTAAAGTGTTCATCGCCACTCAGGGTTGCCTTCAGAACACCGTCCTAGACTTCTGGAAAATGGTGTACCAGGAAAACACTCATGTTATTGTGATGACAACCAAGGAGATGGAGAGAGGCCGGGTGAGGTCCAGCCCAGGATGAAATTATGCTTTTTCTTCTTTTTTTTTTTTTATATGTCGCAATTCATTTTAATGTCTTAATTTAACATTTTATCAGTTTATTTTTACATTATAGATTTGTAATATTTTTTAAAGATGTTTCTTATGTTCATCAAGGCTGCATTTAATTAAAAAATACAGCAAAAAAGTAATTTTGTGAAATATTTTACCATTTAAAATAATGGGTTTCTATTTTAATATACTTTAAAATATAATTTATTTCTGTGATGCAAAGCTGAATTTCCATCGGTCATTACTCCAGTCTAAAGTGTTACATGATCCTTCAGAAATCATTGTAATATGCTGATTTATTATTACTATTTTCAGTGTTGGCAAAGTTGTGATGGCAAATATTTTTTTGTTTTTCAGAACTCTTTGATGAATAATAAGTTATAAAGAAAAGCATTTATTAAAAATATAAATTTGCCATCACTTTTTATCAATTTAGCACATCCTAGCTGAATAAAAGTTTTCAAAAAATAATATAAATTTACTCACCCCAAACTTTTGAATGGTAGAGTATATTGTTAGAAAGGATTTCTATTTGAAAAGAAATGCTCTTCTTTTTAAAATTTTATTCATTATTCATTTTTGAATCCTTCAAAAAATATCACAAGTTCCAAAAACATATTAAGCAGCACAACAGTTTCCAGCACTGATAATAATTCAGCATATTAGAATGATTTCTAAAGGATCAGTAATGACTGATGCAAATTCAGCTGCGCATCACAGGAATAAATTTAATTTTAATGTATATTAAAATAGAAAATTGTTATTTTACATTGCAATAATATTTCACAATATTAAACTTTTTTTGTATTTTTGATCAAATAAATGCAGCCTTGGATTTCCAAATGTTTGACTTGTAGTGTACATCACAAATGATTTCTTGGAACTGAAAACGTTTCTGTCTATAGAATAAGTGTGTGCGGTACTGGCCAGACTTAAACTCAACAAAGGAGTTTGGGAAGGTGTGTGTGAAGAACATTGAGGAACACACAGCTCAGGACTACATACGACGAGAGCTCGAAGTCACGCGTCTAGACAGGGTAAGATACCTCTGCTGACAGTTGAGGTGACAGTACCAGGGGCAGGCATGACCTTTCACCTTTTTGTTTACAGTAGCAGCTTGGAAAGAGCCTTCAACATTACTTGTGTTAGGTTAGGTTACTTTATTCATACCCGCAGCTAAATCTGCCTTGCAGTGAAATGACAGTGACAACCGTCTATTACACAACATTTAAAACACATTAAAAACATAACACAAAAAATGAAAAAATATGACACATAACACAAATGTTCCAAAAACGTAAAACAGCAGTTTTATATCACTTGGATTAAAAACCTCTGTCCAGAGAGAAAAAGCTGAAACTCACTGTGCAAAGGGTGGGAGTCATCATTTAAAATAAAAGTAGTCATTCGTTTTAAATTCGTTGGAAAGTAACATGTTGCGTTACATTTTTGTACAAATGCGGTTTAGATGCCGTCTTTAGTATAAATTTTTTTTGCTAATCTAATGTTGTTTGTATATCTCTAATAAAGAGAGAGCCCCCCAGGTGTATCTGGCACTATCAGTACCTGAGCTGGCCTGATCATGGTGTTCCCAATGAACCTGGAGGAGTCTTGAGTTTCCTGGAGCAAGTCAACAGAACCCAGAGCGCCATTCCAGAGAGCGGACCGATAGTGGTTCACTGCAGGTATAGCACACCTCACACAGTGTGTGTGTGTGTGTGAGAGAGTGCCACGCTGATAAAGAATTGCTTAACTGAGTTGATTACATCAGATGTCTAGATAGTTGTTTAAAAATATAATATTTTCCCATCATGATCTAAATTTCCAGTTGTCTTTGTCATTCTAGTGCTGGCATCGGAAGAACAGGCACAATTATTGTGATTGACATCCTTATCGACATCATAAACAGACAAGGTAACTGCTTTATAAGAAATGATCTCTGTTGTGTTATGTTATGCCTTGATGATAAAAGACACAAACACAACTGAACTGACTTTTTAAGGGTTGGATTGTGACATCGACATCCCAAAGACCATCCAGAGAGTGCGCCAGCAACGATCCGGTATGGTTCAGACCGAGGCCCAGTACAAGTTCATCTACATGGCTGTTCAGCAATACATTGACACAGCTCAGAAGAGACTGGAAGAGGAGCAGGTGCTCACAACACTTCATTTCAACTGATAATAATGTGAAGAATTCACTGAAAATCAAGGCTTCTTTTGGATTCTGCTCTTATTAGTTAATTATTAGAAGTTAATTATTTAAAGAGTTTGATGAAACATTCAAACTTTTTGTGCAACTTTATCCAGTACCATGTGATAGATACAGTATGCATATACAGTATATTACCATTCTAGATTTTATGCCAACCAAGCAGCATTTATGTGAAGAAAAATACTGTAAAAACTACTAGTATTATGAAATATTGGTACACTTTAAAATAACTATTTTGTATTTGAATATGTTGAAATGTCATTTATTTTTGTGATGGCAAACCTGAATTTTTCACATTACTCAAGTCTCCAGTGCCATATGATCCTTCAGAAATTATTATCATATGCTAATTTGGTGCACAACGTATTATTTCTTCTTATTATCAATGCATTTACTTTATTAGGATTTTTTTTGTTTGTTTCATATAAGGTTAAATACTAAATAATTTAAATATTAAATAAATATTAAATATTTGTATACATTAGAATGAGTCTGTTTTAATTTCCTTGTTTTGTTTTCTTTTGCAGAGGAATAAAACAAAGGAGAGAGAGTACTCTAACATCAAGTACCCACAGATGTCAAACGCCAGAGCCAAGCCAAACATGAGCTCGTCTCGCTCTTCATCTGTGTAAGTGCTGATTTCCTGTGTCATACGCAAACACACTTTGAAAAATGGCCCACACAGTGTTCTTACTGGAAAACATTTAATGAGTTTCTTTAGGTAAGCTCTACTATCTCCTACACTTCCTCAATTCTGAAGACATTTATTGTTAAGTGATTCATTTTCCATCAAAAGGGTTCTGACGCTGCTGTGAGTCAGTTGTTCTAGAACCATAAACACAGTATGCAACTGCATACACGACATCAAGTCGTAAAATATGTTCGTAATGGTGTCAGTTTCGATTTTGTAGCATCCCTATAATCTAAAAGCATTTTCATTCCTGATTTTTAGTAACATGCTTTTTTCAACTCTTTCACAGAATGAACGATGACTCCGGTGTGTATGAGAATTTGAACATCAAAAATCCAAAGGGCTCCACCAGCAGCAATACACGGAGATAAGCCATGTGGGCTGCTGTCTCAGGGACTCTGGGAGTATGTTTTTCCAACCTTGCTCTCACATTGCTGCAGTCATGCTTATGTGCACACACACACACACACACACCTGCATCAAGGCTGCTGGAGACAGAAACAGAATGAGTATGAGAAAGACAGTAAGGAACAGATGGGGGTGAAAATTGTGTCTTTGTTGCAGCCCACCATCAGAAAAAGTATAATCTTACAGAACTGTTACAGCACTGTTTGCCAAATGGCCTTGAAAATAACACCACGCTTTAAAGAATACGCACAACTGCTGATGTTTTCAAAGGTTAGCATGCTTTCTAAATGCATACTTTATAAACAAATAAATACATAATCCGTATAATATTGTAGAAAAATAATAGTAAATTATAATAGTAATTTCCTGTTTTTCTGGAGTAGTGGCTGAAGAATAGGACATTATTATTATAGTTATTTTAAATTGCAATCATTATTACGATTTTAATAAATAAATTAATAAATGCAGCCATTACTTTTTCTTGTAACTAATGACTATCAGTTATTTAAATAGCACTTATTTCATAGATTTCTACTTTGGTCTTCCAAGTCCCATAATTACGCATAATATTAATTTTATCTATAGCTTTGCTTACACTGACAGCAAAAAAACGAATATAGACTGGATAGCAAAAACTTATCGAAGTCATATCCATAGAGTATGTGGTTTGGATTTTATTTAAATATATTTATTTATTTATTTTTAATTTTGTTTTGAAGTATGCATTTTTGTCTTGCAAAATTTGTCAGATTTTACTCTAGATACTGTATAGGAGAAATGAATCGTGTCCAAAAAATGTAAATTTTTCCAGCTTGGCACTCAGCCTTTGTAAAAGTCATTTTGCATTTTGCTGACACCTACATCATTACTATAGCAACCAGTGTACAGTAGATACACCAGATAACGACTCCACTGCCTGAACTACTACGTCAGATTTGACCATTTGCAAAAGAACCGTGACCAAAGAATGCACCTCTAAATGTTCTCGTCCTTTCCTTCGCAGTTCCAGCAGAGGTGCTGTGCAGAAGCACCTGATCACGGAGCGACAATGGATTACAGCACGGGTGGGGGGTGGGGAGGGGGGAAGTCAGTCTCTTCATTTCCTGACTGACTACGTCTGAGAAACTCACACTCCATAACCAAGTGCCTCAAACAGCAGCCGACATTGATCCCGCAAAGGACGTGTGATTTGGTGCTTTCTCTCCCCACTTCTAGTCTAACAAGCCTCTCCACACTGCACTATGCTACATGATGGTTTGTACATGTGCGAAATATACACGAAATATGAATATTAACACTCAGTGACGTAACTTTGGATGAAGCTACGCTCTTTCCATGCTGTCTACGGCTGTTTCCAGACCTTGCTTTGTCTACTGGATGTCATCTACTGTAACCAAAGACCTTTGATATGTATCTCACATGCAGCGGTTATTTGCGCTCTGCTGAGTGATGTTCCTGGCACGTTGATGTAAGAAGAAGAAAAGTACACCGTCCTGCCTCAAGGACCCCCCCCCTCTTTTCTTTTAGAGCACATGGAAGGTGATTGGTCAAAGTTCGACCAATGATTTGGATACCTAATGTATGTAGGTGTTTTAAAGAGGCTGATTTGGTACAGTGTGGTAGAATCGATACAGTATGTGCCAATTAGCAGCCTGTGCATCGTATTCATAAAAGCTTCTGCTTCTATGTTTTTTTTTATTGAGCATTACCTCCAGGCAAATGTAACGTCGGAGGAAGTCAAGTGCTACTGTCAATCAAAGGCTTATCAGCCAATCAGGCTGCCTCTTCATCAGCGGACTCCTCCCTCTATGCGTAGGCTTTACTGTTCTGAAAACATCAGGTGAGCCTTTGTTAGATAGGGTTTTGTTTGTTTGTTACTAGTCGTTTTGTTTGCAACTATGATTCCTTTAGAGCATTTTTTTCTTGTGATATTTGTGAATGTGATTATGAAATCTAGGCCTGGCATTTTTTGATATAATGCATTTTTGATTATATTATTCCACATTTTCTTCTTAAGAGACACATTAAGCTCTTTTATCACGTATAAACAGGGTATGTGTGTATTGCGGTGTTATAAATAGCCCCATAAAGCTCTTTACGTCAATAGCGGGTTGCGATTGCACCGAGGAGGCCAAACGTAAATTGTAAAACGTGGTGTTACTAAACATCTACCATGCAGGGGGTACGTCAGGATGTCGAGCGAGCTGTTGACGTGAATGGCTTTTCGGTGGAGACTTTAGCAAAAAGGAGGCAGGCCAGATGGCCCACAGCTAAGATTAAAGAAATAGATTTGTGTAGGGCGAAAAAAGTAATTTAAAACATGGCCGTAATCCACACATAGCTATTATTAGGTGAGGTTAGCAGTGATGTCATAAGATGTTATGTATACACTACCAGGTCAGTAAGGGTTTGGGGTCAGTGAGATTTTTTATTTTTTTTTGGTTTGCTTGAGAAATTAATACTTTTATTTAGCAGCGTTGCATTAATTTCTCAAGAGTGATTTCGGTGCTGTCATGCTCAAAAAGATTAAACAGCATAAACTTGTTTTAATATTAGATGATGAGCAGCCTGGAATGATTTCTGAAGGGTCATGTGATACTGAAGACTGAAGTAATGGCTGCTCTGACATCACAGGAATGAACACATTACAATTAATTAAAACAGATTAAAACAAAAACCTTAATATTGCATTACTATTTTCACAGTATTTTGGTTTTGGCTGTATTTTTGGAGGTTATCTATATATATATATATATATATATATATATATATGTATGTATGTATGTATGTATGCAGCCTATATTTGGTCAATTATTCAGGTTTGGTGAAAAAGCGTAAAAAAAAATCTTACAGACCAAAAGCTTTTTGACTTTTAATGTATGTCATTAATTAGCATCTGACTGTACATGTGGTGTTTATTTTGACCACATGAGGATGTGATGTCACAATCTGAAGGGCTACCGTACATGTTCAGAGCGAGGCCTGGGTTTGCTTTTTTTGCACTTGAATGGATGCAATGTTTGGGTTTTATACTAGAGAACCAGTTTGTCAGGCCATCTAGGAAGTAAAAGCAATGTCACTGCATATGATAATCAATGTCCATGGAATGACTGACTGAATGAACTTGTGATTTATGTACCTGATCATGTGACAGCAATGTACTACTAACATTTGAAAGCTGTTCGTCTGCTGTTTAAATTTGTTTCATTTTTACCTCTGTGAAATTGGGTCAAAAATGTAATGGCATATTAAGACTTGAAATTCAATTTGAACTGCTGCAAGGTATAGTGTCTATGGCTGAATGTCCTTTTGTTTGGCGATATATATAATGGATATTTTTTGTTGATTTGCCATCAGTGTGGTGTTTTGCGTTATAGTTGAGTCATTTCTTTTCATTTTAATGGGTCAGTTATTGATTTGTTGTAAATTGTACATTTCATTTGATCGTTAAACAGTGATGGAAATATTCACAGCCGTTTAGATTATTATTTTAGGATGATGTTAATGTCAATTATTTTAATTACTTCTACTATTATACAAAACATCAACAGTTATGAAGCTATCTGGTTGAGTTATCACAATTTTTAAATTTACTTGAATTCTATGTTGGTGGGTTTTTTTTTATCTCAGTTGGTGATCAGTAGGTTTGATCTGAATTGTGTTGTGCTGATTGTCCTTGTGTGATAAAGACTGTGTTCCCTCTTGCACTGGTTCAGCCTAAAATGCCTTTTGCCCTGAAATATACAGCTGATGTAAAGACTTGCATCTCAAAAAACAATACAGGACTAGTTATTGCATAATAAAGCATACACTGGGAACTTTCAACGAATTGTCTTTGACTCATTTCACCTTGCTCCGAACAAACAGTTGCTGACCCATATTTTAGTTCCTCCCCTCTTTACGGCTGAGTAACGTTTCTTTTGTTTTCATAAAAACACCTGAAAGCAGGAAGCTGATAATTCATCCCCAACCTACACAGTGGAGTAGTTTACGTTGGTGCGAGTGTGTTTAGAGCACTCGTCGCCACAGGGCTTAGGTTTCTAACAGTTATTCTGTGAGGCGTGTTCGTTTAACCGTCCCAGAGCAGGAAGTGATAAATTAAATCCACGTGAACCTGTTTGCTTTTCCTTTCTTTTGTCTGTCGACCTGAGTTATCAGCGATATCATGAATATTGCACCTATTAAAACTGAAAAACATTACTTGACACCATTCCTTGAACTTCCTTGTGCTGTTTCCAGCAACAATTATTTAGTTTATGTAAACAAAATACTCCTTGTGAAATGCAATACAATAAAAAAACATATATACATAAATGTACAAGTAAAAAAACATTGTTTTCTTTGGATTAAGTTGCAGCAAACGTACTGTTTCTCATGGGAGAAGTCCAGCTGTTTTAATAGGAATCTGTGCGAATGTGAATTTAAAGTTACTAATTATACTACCAGACCTTTTCTCCCTGGAAATATGCACCAGAACTTCGCTAATGTGACCGTACTTTGTATCATCTTTGCTTTTGTGTTGTTTAATGTTTATCATCGATCAGTTTTGTCACACTCCTTTTCCCTCTTAACCGCAGTTCAGCTGCTTGCCTTTAGTCCTTTAGCACCCAGCAGGCTTTGCAGCAAGGTATGGATGTAAACTCACACCGGTCATCCAGATTTGGCAAGTTTAGTATCCATCTAGATGCATCTGTCTCACTTAACCACTGACTGTAGTAGGTGAATATGTGGTTGAAGATATCTGCAAGTTCTGGGGCACACAACGCATGGAGCCCGTCGTGACGATGCACTGCAGGGGCCACAGAACGATCCCCAGCAGCAGCAGCATGAGGAATATAAAGAGCAGCAAACGCTTCCAATCCATCAGCCGTTCCAGGAGCCCAAGCCGCGGTCGAGTTTGAGAAGAAGATACACTGCTTTGTACACTGGCCCCAATATCCACACAGATGCAGAATGCTGGCACGCCAGGAATGTCTATTGGCCGCTGGTAGCACAGCCTCTCTCCGTCCAGCCACACGGGCTCCTCTTGCTGCTGGTGGACGGGCAGGCGACACAGCACCTCCTGGCTGGTGGTTAAAGCCGGAGGCCCCTTTTTTGGGATGATGGTAGGCTGGCGACAGAAGGGGCAGGAGATTTTTGAGTTGTGGGGGTCCATGGAGGTGGTCATAATGCGGGAGAGGCACTCGAGGCAGAAGGTGTGAGTGCAGTCCAACTGTTTTGGCGTTTTGAAGACGTTGTCGTAGGTGTTAAAGCAGATGGAGCACTCGGGATGAGAGCTCACCCTCTCCAGGTCTGTTTCTAGCGGGACCACCTGGGTGTGCCATACCGGAGGGCTCGGCTCCATTTCCCAGGAATATGGTCTTCCACTCTTTTTCTCGCGCCGATTAACTGGAACAAGCAAGGCAAACATCTTAAAATGACCTTTAGGTTAATTTCAAAGCAAAACTAGGATGCAGCTTAGGAAGTAAACATTTACCGGATGGTGATTTATGATTGTTTGCATGTGGACAACACTGAGAATACACATTTGTATGGACGTTACAGTGCAAATAGAAATGGCCCACAGAACAAGCCCAAGCAAGAAAATGGATTCATCATCATGTCTTTGTATGGTGCCCTTTTAAGGAATTACTGTGACTTGGATCAAATTAGGTCATCAGTTCCACGCAGAAACTTGCTACTGTGCATTCACTGTTACAAAATGTATTGCGTTGTTTTGTTTCAAGCCATTTGCCTAATTTCCTTGCTTTAGACCACACTCTATTAAATTAAAGTTCCCCTGTTGTGTGTTATGAAATGTACATTTTTTTGGTTTTGGGAGTCCCAAACAACAGGTTGACATGCATGCACTCAAAGAACACTTTAATTTTCTTATAGTATGCATTTATTTTTAACTTATGTGTTCCCTAATGATTTGTTTAATGATTCATTTTTTTAAACCCCTCCGGTGATTGGTTGATTTCATTTAAAGCAGTGTTTGTGAGCTTTTATTTGCTCCAAAAGTGGTACCTAGTCTCAAAGAATGATTTAATAGTTTCATTTAAATCCAACATGAAATGACCAGCAAGTGAGCGGGCAATATGCAGATGTTTCATTTTGACATCAACATGAAACAGATTTGAACTTTTTAAAAATGACTAATTTCAATGATTCAAAGAAGTGATCATTATTTTTGAGAGACAATACATTTTTACACTGCTATGTTACACACTGAATAAAAAAAGGTCATTTGCAAAAATCTATTGGGGCACTATAGATGTTCTTGAATGGTTCTTTATAACCTTTTAATCATTTTATAAAATTGCTATTCAATTCTTCGTAGATTAGTTCCTAACAGTTTTTCAGATCAATATATTGATTTCTGGGTGTGTGCACCAGTATGGTGTTTTCTAAAGATGTAAATATAGAAAAGGTCTTCAGGATTCTTCAATGGTTCCCTGCAAAGAACCAATTTTCAATGTATACATCAAGGGTGGGGAGCGTTGATCCTGGAGGGCCGGTGTCGCCGCTGAGTTTAACTCCAGCCCTAATCAAACACACCTGAACCAGCTAATCATGGTCTTCAGGATGCAGTTAGGTATTTTTCCCAGGGTTTTTAGCAAAACTCTGCAGGAGTGGCCTTCCAGGATCAGGGTTCCCCACCCATGGTATACACTGGAGTTTTTAGGTTATTCAAATGTTCTTAACAAAAGAAAAATGCTTCATTTAACTACTCTAAGGTTCTTTTTAGAGCGTAAATAATTTTTGCTTCCGTTTTAGCATCCAAAAGTTCTTGGTTTTCAGATCTGCTAGATATGTAACGTTTGTAAGGTTCTGTGACATTAGGCTGCACAAATGTTTAGGTTCTAATTAAAATCTATTTTCAAATAAGTACAGAAGTTTAGTAAAGGTCAAACACCCATGCTAACAATTTTAGTAAGACACAGACTGCTTTGTTGTCCTGTCAGCGTCAGCACCACTGTCCTTCAGAAACCCTTTCAGCTCGCTAAGGCTCTCTAAAAGTCATCGCTCCACTAGTCCTGGCATTTGGAGCCTAGAAATATGTATCAACAAGGTGACTCTACATTGTATAATACGGTGAAATGTTTAATAAGCCCACCCTGAGCTAAATAATATATGCATCCAATGCAGCCTGTCTGCCTGACCTGAAGTGGTCTTGTGCCTGAACAAGTTCAGGTGGGGGTTTGGTTGAGAGCAGATGGCCTGTTCACAAGCCCTGCAGGGCAGACCTATATGTATGTGTGTGTGTGTGTGTTTTTCTTTCTCCATCCCTGCACAGCACAATGCACCTGTTTGTTCTCTATTATATTGGTCTAGCTTTGGCATTCCTGGAGAACAGGCCGGTGCCCAGGCAGCCAGTCTCTCAGCACTGTGTCAAACCCCCCGACTCAGAGCCATGGCCTCAAGAACACCTGCGGCCCGAGTCCTTTCTGTCTATCTCCTTTCATGATCTACACTTCAACACAAAACTGTTTGACCACCATTAGTGCACGATGTCATGGTTATTCATTAACTCAAGCGCCTCCGTTGATCACCAGGCAAAACAATCTAAGGGATGACAATGTTCTTGACCTGAATCTCCTTCGACGTGTGCAGAAGGCCCTGATGCTTGAGCTTTCACATGACACTCTCTAATCTACAGCCCCTCTGTTTGATAACAGGAGCCATTAGGGAAGATAGGGAGGGGTTTGAAAGCAGCTCCACTAATTTAATTTAATGTCTAGGTTGAAGCCCAAGGACAAAGCTGCAGTTTGCAAGCTAATGCGCAGACTATGTGCTTTTTTTCTGGGAAAGGTCATAAACCATTTAAGAGAAGTTCGTTCTAATTTCATTTGCATATAAACAGCTTCAGCAGCGTTCTGTCAGTATATTTAATCTAGATGCCTTAACGACATCAATACTGAAAATATTTCACCTTTTTAATATTTTGTGCATTGTACGTAAAAACCAAGTACAAACCATTAAGTGTGCACAATATATTGCTACCATAGCGTCATTTTTATTCTTATTATTCTATATTAGTCTACATTGGATATGCAATTGCTCATGCACTTTAAAAAATGCTAATAGTTTAATGCTAAAAGTTTAACAATCACATTGGCTGTTTTTAGCAAAATTTTAATTTTCTGTATTATGCATTAAAATGTTGAGATGCCTAAATTCACTTGTAGTATTTAAAGCAATTATTATATTTAATTTATTTCTCTTATTTTACTTTTTTTTTTTATATATTAGTCTTTTTCTAAGATCACATTTTTTATTGTGTTGTTATGCATGTCATGCATTGTACACTAGACCTCTGAGAACACTTTGTGTGTGCTCCACTTTGGCTTGTAATAACTTCTCTTCAATCTCCAATATTGTAAATCTTCCTCTATATTATTCTCCGCTCTTCTCCAACAAGATTAAAATCACACAACAGGCTCTTAAAGCTAACATCCCTATGGGCATTAAGTAACCCATCCAGTTTTTCTTCACTTCAGTTCTATTTCCAAACGGCTGCCCCGAAGAACCGCCACATGTGGCCGACAAGTATTGCACATGTTCTTACCTGTTCTGATAACTTGAGCGCTAGTGTTCTCCCTGTTCCAGTGATTCCTCTTTTATCTTCTCATCACTTCGCCTCCCTAAGGACACAGATGCATTATCAGCTCTGGAGCTGTCAGCAATCCTCTTGATAATGTAATGTCCTACTCTTAGGAGTCTGTTAAAAGTGGAGCTGAACGCAGGTGGGCTTTCTGTGCCTGCCGCTCTCCTTCTCAGTGTCTCGTGTCCACTCTCACCTGCCTCAATTTATCCACTCTCTTTCAGCACTCGCTATGGAAATGACACTGATAGGCAGGAACAATAACACGGCCTTGAGGGAGTGCCAGAGATGGGGGAGGCGGAGGGTTGGGATAAAGGAAAGAATATTCATAGTGTAACATTTCCTCTTCTTTTTTTATTTCTCTGTTCAGTCTTTCCCAATCATTTCCCAGAATGCTGCATGCTTTTATATAATATGGTTTTGTATCATTACTTCCCGGAATTTTAGAAATACCAAAACTTGGTTACACTCATTCAACATTTTAAACAACATTTTAAAATTTATCTTCACACTACCATAGCCAACTTACATGCCTTCATGTCAATAACTTGGGAATGGGATGCTCAGTAAAGTAGGTAGTTGGTATGTAGTTTAAGTCACAGACTACTAACTTTACAGTAAGTAACTTTGGCAACTACATGTCTGCTAACTCTCAGAGTGAACTGTTTAGGGTAGGTTTAGGGTTAGTAAAATAAATTGACATATACCTGCAAAGTTCCTTATACTCAGTATAAGTTGTGTGTTGTGTACCCATCAAAATAAAGTGTTATAAGTTATGGCACAGACAGTCTACTAATACTAATGACTGATAGTTAACATGTATAGGTGCAAACTTACTGTTAGTATAAAGTGGAGTACTGAAATAAAGTATTAACTTAGTTTTAAACGTCAGCCTATTCAGGAAAAGCTACAATAACAGCAAAAGAAACATTGTGGTGTTAGCGAAGGTTGGCAAACAATGGCAACAATAAAATAGCAAGGTATCTACTTTTGCTGTGATTTGGTACTCTAGTTTTGGTTATGCTGTTATAAGGAAGAGATGGACAAACTGATAACGCATCATTGAACTGAGCTGTTTGATTACATGTGGTTTTATGACTTTATGAGATGAATAATATCTGCGACTGCTGACTCTCTTGTACTGGTCAAAAAGACCTGTTTAAATTCATGTTTAGTCAGGCATGCCACACAATAAAAATATAGCTTACACCATAAGGAAGCCAGACAGGTGTAAATAAACAAATCTGAGATGACAATAATAAAAACCAATCACATGGAGAGCAAACTACTATCTGTTCATACTATAATGTGAGTCGACCTGTAGGAAGTAAACAGACAACGACAACAGAGTACTTTGAGTGAGCCAAACTGATGGTAATCTGTTCATCTAATATAACCTAATCCCCAATAGTCAATATCAAGTCCTTCACTTCCAGACCCTTGTCATTCCTCTGCATCTCATTCCGCAGGAATGTGGAGAATGCATGACCGATACTTCTCTGATGGTCTCACATGATCACACAACAATGCTTGCCCAATTACCTGTGAAACACTGATGGAGCTAAATAAAGGCTCTGTAGCTGACTCCATATCAGTGGTGAGTAACAACAACTCCTTATAACGCAAGAAAACCATTTTATTTCTCCGAATTGTTTGCTGTAGCATCTTGTTGTATAAATATTCAGTCACTCAAAACCACCCCCTCTAAACGTGTTTCGAATTCAGACAATTGCGGATTCTGTGTTAGATTAATATTATTGTCAAATTATTGCTTGTTTGTTTTTATTGGATTAGCCGCTACATTTAATATCACGATACTAATGAGATATAAGATCCAATTACCTGGACCTGATTTTAAAAATATAAATTCAAAATAGCCATCAGCTGCTGTTAACATAAAGCGCACTTTTTCTGTTATGAGTAAAAAAAACTGTTTGGGAAAAGCCCTTCTCGCTCTAATGAGGCTAAATAATCCTTTCCTCGTTGTCAATTATTTCACAATTACCAAAATTAATTACACTTGTGAGATATTTCCCCTAGGGTCCAAAGTTAACAGCTCTGTTTATGTGTTTCACTGAGTGAGAGGTGCTTGTTTGGCATCTCTTGTGATCCACTGATCCATATTAATAATATAGTAGGCCAATCACCAAAAAGTGTGTGTGTGTGTGTGTGTGTGTTTGTGTGTGTTTTCTGAAACACATTCTAGCCTGAGCCTTTACTGGAACAATAAAACTAACGGCTGTCACCTTGCATACCCCACACTAGCACAGAAACACTACATAATTACAGACGCCATTAAGATTTCCGTTGAGATGCCCTTGATATCCTGACAACAGAGGACAGGTACAACCAGCACACTTTCTCACTGGCGTATCTACTGACTGGAGATGTGTGAGGACCAGGACGGCTGTGAGTTGCACATAGGTTTAATTGTTATCAAAACACTTTCATAAAAATCAGGGTTAAACTTGTTTTTTTTTATAACATGCTAACTGGAAATCATTAGATTATGGCTTATGCACTTTGACCTGTGTCTAGTGTATCTCATGGCCAGTTAAGCCATAAATGTCTGTTTACGTGTAATCTGTATGTTGCTCATAAATTAATCAATGTCATTAATGTAATCAATAATTGGTCCACAAAGGTCAAAGGGGTTGCATAGACACATCAGAATCAGTAAAAATAATTTGGCACTGGTTGTTTCAAGACTTTGATGTTTTGTTAACAGCCCACACCTTTACTATAAGTGTGAATTTTGGAGCATTATGGGTTTTTGTTGTTATTTTAAATCGTCATGTTTACCACAGACATGATTTCTCTCAGAAACTAAAAACCCGAAGGAAACAGGGGTGAAGTAGTCTTCCGGGATCCTAGGTCATACCTGCACCACTCTGTCATGACTCTCCACGTGTGCACCTGGACCATTGTCAGCATTAAACGCACACCCAAAGCTCATTGACATAAACAAAACCATACTGGTCTGAGGTAAAAGGTCAAATTAAAACACTGCTGCCAGGATGTTGTTTTTGAGATAAGGCACTAGAAGATGCTATCCATTTTGGGCACAAATTTAAGACAACAAAGAAAGAATATTCATTACTGATAAATATTAAAAACTAAAAATAAGATTTATTGATTATAATATTAACTGTTAAAGTCTTTTTACCTTTTTATTATCTGTGAATACATATTTGAATTAACTTTAAACAGCTATATATATATAAAAAAAAAAATAGTCATGCATGTAATTTCCGGCTCGCTATTGCCATGGGTCTTGATTTTCAAAATTGTAGCAGACTTGAAATGCTTAAGTACGAGTGAAACAGTTGAGTTGCACATGAGTTCCAGTATTATACAGGCACAGTTTTGACAGTTGTTAAAAAAAATTCCCCACAAACTGGTCTTGTAGCTAGACCTGCACAGGGACAGACACCACAACCACAGGTATAGTCTTTAAAGGGGTAGCATAACCTGAATATCTGGACTAGTAACCAAACGGTTGTGGTGTTTAAAACCTCCAATGGATGCCTCATTAACTATTGTATTACAATTATGTTCCTGGGAAAAATTGGGTGAGTGGCCCTTTTAGAAGTCCACACAAGTAAAATTAGACAGAATTAATTTGCCTATAGAGAGGCAGAAATGGCATGAATTTTCAAGTGCATTAAATATATAACAGAATTTTATATATAGGCTATATAT
>JAUCNO010000663.1:6634866-6663126 GCA_032353835.1 Enteromius viviparus
GTTCTCTCCGCCATCGTCACTCTGTTAAGCGTGAGCTTTGGTGTTGGGCGTGCACGAGCTCTGTACTAAACCTATGATCGGAACAGATGGACATTTCGCGCGAGAGATTGCTAATAACAAGTGCAGGCAAATGTCTTAAATATTATCACAAATTAGAAAAGGTTAAAACATGCTGGGTACTGGTTATTTAGCAATAAATAGGAAATGTATTTTTTCTGCAGTACCAATAGCAGAACCATTAATGTCAGAGCTTATCCATACTTCGGCCTTTTATAATTTAGCACCGGTACCGAGTTGAGGTGCCCATACCTAATATGATGTCATATTTATATGTTTAACTCGGGAGCACCTTATACTACAGTTTACTATTTGTATAATGGCCGTGGCCGGCGCCAAAGTGGTGTGATATGGCGCGAATTTAGTCTATTTAAGACAAGGGATCGCAAGCCATCTTCAGATTATTCTCCTTCAGCGACGGATTCTTTAAGAGATTTGGTGGTGTACCTAGTGGTGTATAATACCTAGTACGTAGTGTAAAAATATACTGCATCATATATTTTGTTATAACAATAACACTTTGTTCTAAATCATAATATTACCTAATTACCTATACCAAATCTCTTAGATGGGGAAACATAACATTTTCCAAAACTGTTCACTAAGCTTACAATTAAATTTCATAATTGAAATCACTAATGAAATCTGACAACAACTGTAATAAATGTTGTTTCTTTTGCTCAAATAGCGTTATAAAAAGCTTATTTCTCAGCGAGATCAATGAGTATGCGCAGCCGGCACGCGTCTCTAAAATGGTAAAAGGCAGATTCCATGACGCGCTGACTTTACAAATCACCAATTGGCAATTTTATTCAGAAGGCGGGGCTTCCTGTGATTGATCAGCCATGTTAAGTGTTGCATTCCCCCCATGTAAAACTACACGAGTAACATGTCTTGTGTATTCTATAGTCTGGTTTTAAAGCACACACACACACACACACACACACACACACACAAATATATATATACTGTATGTATAAAAAAAAAAGAAATGGGGCCACTGTGTACATTAATAAATGGTTGCACGGAATAAGAGTTTGATCAGCTTTATCTGCATTTCTATATCTATGTCTTGTTTAAGGTCCCAGATCCTGTCTCTTTAACTGTGAAGGACACAACAAAACACAACAATTCACAAGTATGTCTTTATCAGCTTAAAAAAAAAAAACTAATAGAAGTAAATAGAACAATCTTCTATGCATTTACAGTATCAACACGCTTTTCATAAAACATAAAGAGTAGAGAGATATTTGTATTCCTTTTTTGTCAGCTGGTGCTTTGGTGCTTGACAAAAAAGGAGCTCCATCATAGGCTATACAGTCAACCTATCAGAGAATGGGAAGGACAGGCGCCACACACCTATGGAGACATTATCCACTCATCTTCAGTGTATTTACACAGTGGATTCACAAAGGTAACAGCTTAATTGTTTCATATTACACCATTCATGCACCAATCTCCCACGGAAAAAGATGTCTTTGTATTTTACTGATGTTTGGAGTCAAATTCATATTTTTAATGCGCATTTACAATTTACTGCATTATGATTTGTGTTTGCAGGCTATGAGTGAAAGATACCTGGTTTTATTTTCCTTCCATTTGTTAATCCTCACTTTGGACAGCTCTAATAATGATTTTATTTATGAGGTTAGACTCTTATAAGTATTATCAAATAATAAATGGCATGAGCTTCACTCTAAACTATCATCTGTGTTTGGTTGCAGGGCATTCTTCCTCTCTCAGCCATTGAGGTGCATTTGATCTCAGAGCAGGACCCTGGTTCGCCACATATGTTTGAGATAAGCGGTAAAAGCTAAAGAAATAAAAGCAGAATATGAAATTTGGAGGTCACACAGTGTGCTTAAAGTAGCCTACATATATAACTATGATATATCCTTTAGGACCTATGGTGGACTCAAAGATCTTCGTTTGTGCTACTGCTGGTGAAACAAAAGCCTGGATGGAGAAAATCGAGGACAGGAGATACAAATCCCTAAGGCAACAGCTGAGCCCTTCCCATAGTGCTCTCTCATACCTGGTAGATTGTATTCAGTCTTGTACTGAATATTTATCTTATATAAAAGTCATACAACATTGGCAATTAAAAAAATGTTCCTCCTACATTTTATTTTTACTGTTACAGGTGCCATGCAATGAAAACTGGAAGAAGGAGGAGCTAAAAAGGTACTTACTCCGGTCTCCCATTTTGCAATGGGAGGGGACGCCCATTCAGCACATGGGCTATCCCAGATACCTTTCACTGGTGCACATCAGCAACGTATACGCGCAGGTAAGATTATAGACTATAAATAAAGCATGGTGTCCATGTCTTTCAGGGGTGCGTTTCCCAAAAGCAACCATGGTTGCAAGTTCCATTGTTACCAATAGAGTTCAATGAAACTAACAAACATAGTTACCTAACGGAAAACATACCCCAGGATAGCACTAAACTGACCTCTCTCATACAACAGGACAGGCGTTTGCTGGGACCTCAGGAGCGTTTGCTTGTACTCTTCCCATGTGACCTCCTCATTCTGTCCCTGGACTGTCATCGTGTACATGTGAAATATGAAGTAAGCTGATTTTGCTGACTAAACAATGAGCTCTACTGCTTTATCAGCAGTATGTCTTGCCACAGTGAGCTATTGAAATTTATTTGCCTCAACTGATGAACCCTATTTGATTGTAAAGAGGTTGAAGTAAACTTAGTTTAAAAGTGCTGACAGTGTTTAAGCATACTGTAGGTCTACTGTTCCTTTAAAATTAGAGTAGGTAGTTTGTCAAGTGCATCTTCATTAAAGACTTTCTAGTTAGAATCTTTTTTTTTTTTCCTCAATGAACGTGGCAATAAACAATGTTTATGCAACATTAAAGCACTTACAGAGTTGTATTATTTTATACTGCAGGGCTGTCTGCCACTAAAGAGCATTAAGGCCATGGAAAAATCTGCATCACCTGGCAGACTAGAGTTTGAACTCACAGGTATGTATGCTTTATTTTCGCCAAACAACTCTTGTTAAAATAAGTGTGCTTAAAGAGTTACTCCACCACAAAATGAATATCGAATCACTTAATCATTAATCACTGACCCCATGTCGTTCCAATCCCGTAAAAGCTTTGCGCGTCGTCTGAACACAATTTATGATATTTAGGATGAAAACCAGGAGGCTTGTGACTGTTCCATTGACTGCCAAACAATTTCCACTGTCAAGGTGCAGAAATGTATAAAGTCAGTGGTTCAACCATAATATTTTGAAGCTATGAGAATACTTTTTATAACAGTGCCGAATCATAAAATGAACTTGTTTCCTAAATTTGTTTCCTTTACATACAAAAATTTTTCTCGTAGCTTCATAATATGAACCACTTCATAATGAACCACGGATGAATGGAGCAAGATGACGTCTTTTTATTCTTTTCTGCACCTTGACAGTTGGAAATTATTTGGCAGTCAATGGAACAGTCAAAACCATCTTGATTTTTATCCTAAATATCATAAATTGCGTTCCAAGCGAGTTACTGGCCAGATGTGTGTCGGATCTGGGCCAAAACTGCTTGCTGTCTGGGAATAATCCAGTTCTGTAAAGCACAAAGTGCACTTTGTAATAATGTCAAATTAAACATTTTACAGTTGTACAGTTTTGTTGAGCTTTAACTAAAGCACATGTAATGCGCTTTATTATTGTTGGATATTACATTTAAAGTTAATATTAAATCATTACACCATGAAATAATAAATAAATATATTTAGACATACAGTATAAATAAAATATATTTTAGTTTACAAATGCTCTCAGTACACGGCAGTACACTTTAACATACTATATTTTAAAGACAAATAAGCTATACTGTTACATTGTGGTAAGGTTTTACATCACATGCTGAACTTCAGTGGAGGATGTGGTAATGGTCTCTTTCTTTAAGCACATATCTGTGCCATATCAATCATTTCACTATGAATTGTCATGAGAACAAATAAGTTTTGCATATTACCTAACCATTGGGCTCATTATTCATGCTGTTTATCTCATTAGTTTGCAGGAGGTTTTTTAGATTACTATATATTATGATATACTGATCTTTTATATAACCCAAGAAAGCCAAAGTTGGATGCATTTCATGTTTTGAGATAAGAGTCAGAAATCAAGTGATCTGTGTTAGTCATAGAGGCTTGTGACTCAACTTCAGAATATAGCCATATGATGATAAACAATCTCAGACTGGATTCTTGGTGTCTTCCTCTTATCACTTAGATTTTGTTGAAACTGTTAAAGCAGCAATTCATTTGAAGTGGCACCAAGTTATAGAACTGTTTAGTAAATAGCATTTAAATGCATTTCTTTAATGGGAACTATGATTCATGTTGCTTCATAGCTTCTGTACACCATTCTGACAGATTTCAAGCCACATAAATGACCAACCTTTCTAAAATGCTGTTAGCTTCATGCTGATATAGAGTGATGTGTTTTGCAGGTGAACTGATGGAGCCTCTGCTTGTCTACTGCTCTTACTCTGAGGACTATCAAAACTGGATCTTCCAGTTACAACAGGCAAGACTTCAGTTGTTGCATTTTAGCCAATGAGCATTATAGCAAAACAAATAATTTCCGTGTTTTACACCGTTTACGAAATGTTACAGGGCCTAAACATTACTGATTCATTCAAATATTTTTTCCATCTTCCCCAGCCTGATAAAGTGGCAGATTCATTGCCACACCACACACCTCCACCTCTGATACCGAAGAAGCGCAGAAGCTGAAGATGTGATGGATATAATAAAATGGCTGTGAACTCCATATTTTGTGCACAATGAAAGCTGCTGATGACAAATGAACAATTTACCATCGCATTTTACTCCAAAAAGTAACAAATCTATTTACTGCTTGTGAGAGAATATCTTCAATAGCTAGAAAACTTGAAGGTTTAGACCGTAATACAGTCCACTCCATAATAATCTGTTTTGAGGTGGGGAGTGAAAATGTAATATGTGTATGTATAAAATGCATCAAATGTTTAGCTAAAATGTTTTGTAATAAATTGTTCTAATTAGTAATTAATTCCAGGGTCTTATATCTCTGTTAAAACATATTTTTTTCTTTTCTTCAAAGACATCAAACAATATTTGAATGATTCATGGCTAATCTTTATGACTTATCTGTTCTATCCCATTGTCTGAAAGATGAGAGCAAGATGGTAACTCATCGTTCCTTTTACTAGTTTCTTATGCTCTCTGTCACCCCTTTTTTATTGAGCCTATAGGTTTGCCTTCCTTCAGGACAGTAGAAGGCAGTATGCAGCAGTTCCTATGCAGAAGTGCTACTTTTGACCCAGCCAGACTGTGTACTGTATGAATTCCACCTCATAACTTTATACCATGCGCAGTTTAAGGGGACGATATTTTTAGTGTTGTTTGAAGCTATACTTCCCACTTTCTAGACTAGGGCACTTATTAAATCCCGTAAAAAAAAACGTATTAAATCCCGTAATGCACCGCGAGAACCGATGTTTACAGTACTTCATTCAGTGAGAGTCACGCCGAATAAATTCCCGCCTTTTCCCAGAAGATGGCAATGGCGTCCACACCGAAATCACGCAGGTGAAAGTTTAATTTAACTTGTTAAACCTTTTAACTGCTGTTTATACTAGTTTCCATGACATATTTCAAGCTAGATCTTGTTTGTACTAACAATTACCGAAGACAACCATTGAACTATTGGTGGACTAATAAGGAATAAAGTTAGTGTGTTACAGCCAAAGTCTGTCGACTTTCCCCTACGAAAATTATCCATGGTTTTAATATAGTACCTATAGTTTAACCACAGCATTTGTAGTAAAACTGTGGTTATACGAAATGGTACACCTAGCCTGTTTAATATACGGGGGAAAAAACATGGTCACGCCACTTTTACTACAATGAAACCGTGGTTAATTTTTGCAATGGTATCATAGTATGTTGAGAGAGATGACAAATAGTTTAAAAGGGAGCATGGGCTTTCAACCCTACGATATTCAGAGCCAAGTGAGGGTTGTTACCTTGGCCTGGCACGCTTTCTGTGATGCAGGTTACTGTCAGCAGAGGGCAGTGGTGTTGTGTATTTACAATCAGACAAAACGAGTGAGGAAAGAATAAAAATCTCCTTAATCATTAAAATGGCATTATAGCACATGACATGCATCCAAGCAGGGTACAATAGCGTTGTAGATCAGTGTCTGTTCTGCTCTTTAAGGGATTCTGGCATCTAGTGGTGTTCGATTTAATGGACATACACCTGCATGTATCAATTACGTAGCCTACAGAATACTCAGTGGTCAAGGCAGGACTTGAACTTTAACCTTCTGACTACCAGACAAAATCTGCACCCAGTCCAGACACTTATTGGAGTGTTGCCAACCACTGTTGTAATTTAAAAAAATTAATAATGGTAGACATGCAATATGCCAGAAATATGGTTATCGTGCAAATAATCTAAAGACCGCAAAGTTATGAATTTGGGCATTTTATGATCAGTTATAAGACACAGTAGCATTGTAAATGATGATACACAGATAGATTCAGAGGATTCAGCCTTATTTCCCTTTAGCCACTGGCACTGGTATTGTGTTATTTCAAAAAATGCCCCTTAAGTAAAAAAAATTAATTCAGTAACTTCCATATTATTTGGACTGAAGATTGTCTAGTGATTTTGCTAACGACCGGACACTGGGCTCATAAGAGTAGCAGTGAAATTTTTTTTATGAATAGACCTATTCTGCTTTGCATACTCGTTAGTAGGGCCCTTAAAGTTAGCATGACATAAAAATCTATTTTTAAAATGCATCTTGATTTCAAAGCATTTCATTCAATTATTACTAGATAATCCATCAAAGTCAGAATAACATTTAAAATACCAGTAGGTTACATGTGAAATAATGTATTTATTTTTTTAGGAACCCTAACCACTAAATTTAAGTTATGAAAATAATACTGAAATAAATACAGCATTTTATTCCACTGCAAATATTCATGTATTCCTTTATGTATTTTTTTTCTTGCCTTTTACAAAGAAAGATTAGATTCAAAATGCATTTTTTTTTTAAATCACACTTTAAACATAGTTAAATTGTAGTTGTTATTGATATACCTCTGAAATCTTTTTTAAAAAAAATAGCAAAAATATATTTACAAGGTAGATGCAAGCAAACTTTTAATAGGTCAATATAACCCTTCTTATTAAATTATATATTACTGTGCTTAAATTTATGTAAGTGTGCCACTGTTTCAGTCGCTAAAGAGGCTGGATAAATACAGTAGCTAACTATTAAACCTGCATGTATGCATTTTGCTACTAAAACTGTAAGTACAGTGTATTATGTAAAAATGATACGAAATGTTTCACTGTGATAAATGGCTTTAATTAGAAATGCATTCCTGGCCCTCTGCAGCCCGTCTCTTATCTGTCTCTAACTGCAGCTTTTTTTTTGCAGCCTTTCACCTCTGATTTACAGCAGTTGGAAACCATTCAAGGTTCTTAGAACAGCTGTGACAAAGAAACTATTCTGTTTACCTGCTACCCGGCTGCTTTATTGCCCCATGGGATATGAGGTGAGCCTGGAATGAAACTGATGTTTATGAGGCATGCTTTGTTGTAGCTGTGTGCATACGTGGCTGGGAATCCTGGTTACAGTAAAGTTAAATTTATGCACAAATGGAAAGCTCAGCCTTTGTTTTTTTGGTATTAGTTTCATACAGACCCTTTGAGACACTTTCAACTACAATATATGCATTTATTTATTTACAAAGTCACCATAAAGGATTATATTTCTAATGTGATTTAACATGCTCAGAGATCATTACTGAACAAAGAAATTGCCCAAAAATATGTTTTACCAAAACAAAAAATACACTAACAGCAGTATCACTGACATAAATATTGGTCAATATTTGAAAGAACACTTCTTGTTATTATGCCAGTACTATTTAGTAAATGAATATCTACAGAAGACTAGTGGCATAAACTAATATTTATGTTGCAATTGCAACATCATTCAAAAAATCCAAAATTTGTTTCCAATTTTTAAAAGCGAACATTTAGCATTACTGTTCAGTGAATCTGCTAAAAAGACGTCTCACTTTATTTAACCAAGTCAGAGAGATATCCGTATACAACTTTAGAGTGAAATGGCTGCTGTACCACCTAAAACTAACCCATCTAAATTGGAACTTGTTATTTTGCTAAACATTGTAGCAGCTGACACATCCAGATTTCATCCACCCACATGGTGAGCCTGGGACAGCTGTATTTTGAGTAGTGTGCGTCTATGGACTGTCAGGAAGCTCAGCTCCATATGCTTCATGCAGTAACAACAC
Source organism: Enteromius viviparus (assembly GCA_032353835.1). Lineage (NCBI taxonomy): Eukaryota > Metazoa > Chordata > Actinopteri > Cypriniformes > Cyprinidae > Enteromius > Enteromius viviparus. Next base: position 6,643,271 of record JAUCNO010000663.1, read on the forward strand.
ATGCATTTCTTTGCAAGCGAGCCGTAGAAAGTAACCAAGGTTATATCACTTGAAGAGCTACAGATACTTAAAATCTGAAGTGCAAAATTTTTAATTGAATAAGGAGGACTAGTAGCATCAAATAAGAATTAAATCAATAATTTATTAAAATGAAAATAGTTAAATGAAAAACGTTTTTTTCATTAATTTGTTAAATTGAGTTTTTTTAAATGCATCATTATATAATTTTTTCTTAAAATTCAACCATGATTGCCAATATTTTTAAATACATTTATAAAACTTTTTGTCCTCCATATGCAATGCATAGTTTAGATTTTTACAACATACCTTAATAAAGCTAAAATTTTAGCTATGGTATATTCACACAAATTCGCAGTGATGTACAAATTTACTCTGGATTGCTAAAGCAGCTGCAAGAAGCTTTAAGTAAAACAGTGCCCTATACTTCAAGGTCTCAGAGAGTCTCTCCCTCCAATTTTTGTGAGACACATTTAATGCGAATATTTTCACGGAGGTTTCGCAAACGAGCACTGCGGCTTGTGATCTCCTCCACGTACGTTTTGGGGAACCAGCCCCGCTCTCCATCCGACAACCGGATCCCCTCTACCCACCCTGTGAATTAAAAAAATAAAAGGTCATTCATCTCTTTGCAGTTCTCCAGCTTCTCTTCTTTAAAGGGAAAAATGGAGTGTAGCCAAAGGAAATGATGTTCCTTACCATCACTTGTAATTGTAAGAGCTTGAAGGATGTCTGCCTTTTCCAGCGTTAACTCATCATGCTCCTGAGACTGGTAGCTCTTAATGCACTGGACCTGTGATAGATCTGTGAAGGCAAATGCAGACATTAACTTTAAATATTTTGGTCACACTTTATTTTTAAGGTCCAATTCTTGCCATTAACAAAATAAATTAACAAATTTTGCTGTCATAAACTCCTAATTTGCTGCTTATTAAGAGTTAGTAAGCTAGTTTAGGTAATTGGCAGGATTAGGGATGTAGAATATGGTCATGCAGAATATGTGCTTTATAATTTCTAATAAACAATATTTTATAATAGTCATGCTAACAAGCAACTAATTAAAAGTGAGAATTGGCCCCTATACTAAAGTGTTAGCAATTTTTTGTATTAAAACATAAGTCCTAGAATCACAAGGCAGACGGTACGCAATAAGTTAGAGGACTGATGAGAACTGGATTTGCTTATTAGTCATCATTCTTAATATTTTAATGTCTAAACCTGTATGCTGTTAGTTTTTATGTGAACAACAAAAATCAGTATCTATTCATTGTATGTTCTGTTTAAAACCGCTTTAAACAACATTTTTGCTAAAAAGAAAGAAGTATGGCCATACAGGTTTGGAAAGACATGAAAGTGAGTAAATGATAAGACAATTTCCATTTTTGGGTGAACTATTCCTTTTTATAGTTTTATTTACTTAGTTCACAAGTAAACAGGATATTCTTGGGCAGGACTCTATAATCCACTTTGTTTTCAATGTTATGTCAGAGAAATAACTGTTAGGCAGAAGAGTCCAAACTGCTTATTTTAGCATAGCCAAACTTTTGACTTTCATCATAAAGTATCTGGTACACACTGCAGCTTAACTTGGCAAGTATCCACATAATGCTACCAGCCACAAGTCACTATTTACATACCATTTAAATAATAGTTTTAAATTAAAAATGTAAATCTGAAGCGCAAGACAAGAGTGAGAAAAATAATTACACACCATCATTCTCATTGGTCTGCTCAATAGCAGTCTTTGGATTGGAGGGAAACATGGCTGTTATCCACCTCTGTTTGCTGCTCCTGCAAATAAAACAAAATGTTCTTGACTATGTTTTAATCTTAGTTATATGCATCCTGTGAGGACATATTTCCTGGTGTAGCTCAATTTCTATAACACTCAGATTTATTTGACAGTAATAGGATTTAAGAGGTTAATATTTGAGGAAGATGTGAATGTCCTTACTCTGTGGGTGACTTGAGCAGAATCTGGTGTTTTAGCTGTTGCCCCTCACATAACTGCAGATAGAAGATGAAGCCTGAGATTCCTTGAAGTTTCTGGCTTAGATCCTTCACCTTGAGGTCCTCAATCTTTGCATGTACAAACACCATGAACTTCCACGTGCTGTGACAGGGTAGAGAGAGGTGCAGATTTTGTATCAGAGAAATATAATTTAAAGTTTTCAGCTGGGTTTGTTCCAGGATGAAGATACTACATAAAAGGTCACATGCTAGTTTTCTCATTTAGTTGTCTTTCACATTAGACTTACTCCTTTCTTCGGGACAGCAGAAGACAGTCATTAAACAGATGAAGGTACACAGGCCGTGTCGTAAGTTTAAACTTGGATCCAGAAATACTCAAGTTCTGTGTATCCACTTCTAGCAGTTCGCCATGTTTGACCAACCAACGAGACTGAGAGATGAGAGGAAAAATCTAAAAAAAAAAAAAAACACATAAACTGACAATCCAGTAACATGAAAACATGATTTTCCCAGAAGTCTTTAATTAAATTTATTATGTGAGACAAATTCACTATTGGTTACTTTGCAAATGGCACAAACTGAGGCAAAAAATAATAGTTTAATGATGCCCCTGCATGATATACAGTATGTAACTAATTTTAATATTAAGATGAATGCTAAATGTTATACCTTGCCCTCAAAGTGAATTTTCTTGTTTAGATGAATTAGTTCTTCCATCCTCTTCATTGACTGCACACTGGAGTTACATTCTTTTATTATCTAGTGAAACAGACCAGATTTAGTTCCTTTTCATATACTCCAAAAACAGCTTCTCTCTTATTTTACTCACCTTTTTGAGCTCATTAAGTGCTTTGGTGGCTGTGTCCTCATCTTGTGATCCAGGAGTTGTTCTCTTCAGGATATTCTAAAATGGATGCAGATCATTACCACAACAAAATTTTATTGATGAACTTTGTAAGCCTTTGTAAGATCTAAAAGATGGAGACTGTGCCCTCTATCACTATCACATTTGCATGTGCATGATAGAATATACCTCCACTAGCATTTTTAGGCGTGTGATCCTTTGAAAAGGAAGGATAAGGAACGATGTAAGAGGCAGCCTCTGGCATATTGGGTCCTCTTCCAGGCGGGCAAGGATTCCAGGGAAACGGGGATTCTCTTGCCTAATAAAACGCAACAAAGCAAATTAATAAACCTCCTTAACAGCAATAATCCAATATGCAACATGCACATTGTTATGCTTGTTGGATAACAGTTTACAGTAAAGGACTGCTTACAGTAGCCGCTGATATGTCTGTTCCTGATAGGCTTGATTGGTGACGTAAGGCAGATAAACCCTCCGCAGTGCAGGACAGTGGTCAAGGACAATGTCACACACATCAAAACGCAGAATGTCCCCTTCTAACCTGTGCTCCAAATCTTGGAGAAATCTGTGGACATGGGGAGAATTGAAACGGGTATTTTGCATCTCTGAAGAAGGCTTACTCTCTTATAAAAAAAGCAAAATTTGAGTTATTCTTTATTCACCTCTCACTGACTTCTTTCACATCTGGCAATTTGGAGAAGAGCCATTGCCTCTCCTGTGTACCAAGACACTCACACAGATCAGGAGACATCATGAAATGGTCAACTGCAATAGACAAGCTCCGTATGTATGAGGCCTCCGACGTCACCAATTCAAACTTGGCCTAAAATGAGAAAACAAGTTTTCCTCAGCAAAATTTGCTGGTTGATTTAAAAAAAAAAAAAATAGAATTTCTAAATGTGGAGTCACCTCCTGCAGTTTACGCTCTTCGTTGCTGAAGTTGTCAAGTTGTCCACTGGATCGAACATCAGGAATATCTTGCCATAGGGAAAAGGCAGAGCCTCGAGATGAGCGGAATGAACTGGATGGGGACAGGTTGCCAGAGGACACAGAGTCTCCTCTTTCTTCATCTGTTCCTGGCTCTGCCCCCTGTTGTCTTTGTATCTCTCTGTTAATAGCAACGTCACTGTATTCCTGATACAAAATTACTGAGAGAGAGAGAGGAAAAGAAAACTGTTAAATATTACTATATATATCAAATTCCAGATTTGTTGTTTGTTGGACTTACAGTTTGGCAAGAAGCGTGACAGGCGTTTAGAGCTACTTGGAGGACTGTCTCCATCCTCATCAATGGAAGCCTGTCTCATACTGTGGAAGAAAAGAGCAGAAATGTTGAATGTTAAAGCTGAATGTGTAAGATTCAACTAATTTCCTTTAATCTCTAGCTGAGTTTTAGAGCCACCTTTTCTTGGAACTCCTCCTTTGTTGTGGCAGATTACAGTCAGCAGAGGGCAGAGGTGGTGCAGACCCCACCGGACTGTGTGGTGCGCTGTCACTTGATCCCCCTGAGAAGCGATGTCTGGAACTGGGTTTGTCTACAAATAGAGAAGGGAGGGAGAAGGTATACAAAAACAACAGAGCTGAAAATATAGCACTGAAGTGTGATGATGACATCACAGCAAAAGACTTTCACAATAAAGTCTTTCATTAGGCTAATCAGTCCTGATGAGTCACTTACAGTCTGAGCTGAGGTTTCCAGACAGGTGGCGGTCCCGGGAGGCCACACGAGCAGAAAGAGACTTGCCCAGCTTAAGGGTAAAAGAGTTTTTCCTCTGGGAGAGTTGTAGACGAGAGATGAGCTCAGATGCTGAGAAGCGCCGGCGCTCGTTGTCTGCTGAGCGAGAACGGGACAGAGGCAGTGAGGTCCCACTGTTAAGGGCAGGGCCTTCCAGAGCTCCGCAGTCCTCCAGGCCCAACCTCTGCCTCCCCCCATCATTTATAATCCCCTCCAATCTTGCACCCTCCTGAAGGGGATCTAAGAAAGATTTTGGAGGTGTCGGGAAGGCAAGAAGAGAAAGGTCCTCATCAACCCCTGGCAGAGAGCTGAAACTGTTGGATGTGGGTATAGTAGAACCCACCATGCCAAGGCCTCCTTCTACAAACGATTCAAAGGATGTTGGAAGCAGGTAATCGCACTCCACGCCTGGGCTGCTGTGAGACCCATCATTCATAGTGTCTGGAGAGTACACCCTCATCTTACGCCCTGTTAACAACAAGGCATATTGAGTGGAACCATCCAGCTGTACATTCATCTCTAGTTTTAACAGACACAATCACTTTAGCAAAGTAGGCCCAGCCTTGTTGCTGGAGACTTGTCAGCAGCACAGATTTTGGATGTCTCCGTTTATCATATAAACTTGTCAAGAAAATTCAATTCATCAATCTTTAGTAGAGATTTGTACTGCATTTAGGAGCCTCCAGAGACCAGCAGAATCATCTATCTAAAAGCTCTGTGAGAGCTTAATTCAGTTTTGAGAGGTGAAAGTAACTCTTACTTACTTATGGACTTCTCCTTTATGGATCCCAAAGACGTGCGTCGTTGAGGTCGAAATGGGTCCAAACTCTGGAACTCTAAGGGGGAAGAGGGGCTCTGCTGCTGAGGCTCCAAAGAGTTCCTGTTCTCAGGTACATATGTAGAGGACAGTGGCAGAAACAAGTTTCGAGAACTGAGTCCCTTAACTCCTGTTTCAGGTAACGCAGTAATGGGTGTCCACTTCTGATCGTGAACCTCTTCCACATTATTGCTCTCCTGGTCCAAATAATTTTCCAGTGTTGTGTCTGTACTCCCATTCTTGGCAAAATCAGATGGACTGCTTCCATTGCATCCGACAGGCTTGGAGCAAAGACAGGAACTACAGTTTTCTGATGTGCATGATTGGAAACCATTACCACTTTGCTGTTGTAGGTCAATGAAGGCCAACGTCTCTTGCTGACACACAGCAATGTGTTGATGCTGTCGCAGGAGAGGCCTACCTTCCCGAGGGTCGCTTAAAGCCTGGGTCTCAACTGAGCCTGGGAACCACATGTCAGAGCTCTCGCCTCTGCAATGGAACGCTTGGAGGTGAGGCTGGAAATCAAGGAGAGGAGAGAATCCATAGCCGGGGAGCATGGCTCAGGATGCACATTGGTACTGCAAAGAAAATGGAAAACAAAAATAGAAAGAAAAAAATTAAGGTATTATAACTCAAGTAACCACATACCTATTGTCTTAATAGATGCTGCAACTCCAAATTTGTGCATAGTGGAATAGATCCCTCTGGCCAATGTTTTTGTTGTGCCAGCACAGATTTATGCACAGTAAAGCTTGGCTCATCTCTGCAGTTCTTAGTGGATTTGGTGTTCCACTGGGTAAAGTTAAGTCTCTCTGAACAGGCTCTGCTCTTCCCCCTGTGGCAGACTTGGCTCAGACGCTGCCGCTGCATCTTCCTGTTCTAATTAAAGAGAGCAGCATGCAGCCCTCATCCTCTATACTTATCTGCATCATTTACAGCTGGATCCCTTACTCAAAACTGCTTCTGTAGTGCAGCTTCTGCATGAAGATGTCAGGACAGTCACATGAGGACACTTCAGTCTGTCCAACTATGATAATGGGAAAGTGTCTAGTCTTTCTTGCAGCTTATACCTGAGATGGAATGCTTCATGAAAAAGACCCTGACTGAAAAGGTCATCTTAGAGGAGTTTTTTTTCTCGTACATATTTCCCATGTTTCCAAACAGCTCTCTATTTACCCAAACAAATCTGGGTCATGGGAGAAGCAACGCTTATTAGTATTCAGTGTCTTGCCCTGAGGGACAGGCAAGCCTGAGACAGCCTGAGCTATGAAATTTCCTCCGCTATTAAAGCAATGACGGTTCGGCAAATTGTCAGTGCTAATGACCCATATCTGCCTTATTCACTGACCCATGAAATAAAAAGAGATGTTTTCTAAACTTGGAGATGAAACCCACCCAAGGATGCAAGTTGGGCTGCCCCTGGGTAAACTCTACCCTGCATGTATTTTTGATGTCTGCATGTCATCAACCAAAAAATATAATATGAAACTAAAATTATTGTTTTAATTTCATAGTTTTGAAACCATTTATTGCTAATCTTCTAAAACCCTCAAACAATATCTGTAGTACTTCTCTTTTTGAGAGAGAGTCTCCCCCATCTCAATTTCACTTTCAAGCTTAATGTACATGCAAATAAATCCAACTGCACAATTCAACATGATCCACAAGTAAACATACTAACAAAAACACAATCTGACCCTCTCTACTGATAACACCTATACCCACATCTGTACTACAAACACACTGCACAAATGGTTACCTGTTCCCTACTCTAAACAAAGATCTCTTTATTTCTCTAGATAGAGAATGCTGTTAGGTGCACAGGGCATGTGAGATTTAAGGAATGAATCTGGATTATTTACATGCACACAAATAAAAGTCAATTGGTATTTTTTAGTTAACATCTTTATATTTTGATTACAGATCACAATTTCTCTGAAATGAATTTTCTTTCCTGCTCATGTAATGAATAATGTAAGCCAATAAAAGAGCCTTTAAGTCAATGCTTTCACAAACATTTGCACTATAGTATTTCCTGCTAAAATATCCCATGTCACTTCGAAATATCAAGTCATGCAAGCACAACTTGGGAACCATTGTAAAATATAACGGTAAAACCCTTTACTGTGCTACCCAAATCAAATCTACTGTACAAAAAGCAGGAGTAATTTTGTGAATGCTGTGTGCAGCTATTACTATAAAACAAATGTAATGATAAACTTTATTACAGCCCATTACAATACAGCTATTCCATACATTCAGTTTGATGTCTTATCCATTTGACAATAATTACCATGTAATTTTCCATGTTCTCAACATGTTATTTCCTTATGTTTTGGTCTTTGTTGTATACGTTCTCCCTGTAATTTTGGAGGGTTCCTGTAAGTCAGGGCGTCAACAAAGTAAACGAATAGAAAACTGCCATCTTCTTCATTGTTGCTATAATATATGATTAAAGAAAACAATGCTGCAAAAGCAGACAGAAGCTGATAGCAACCACATGAATCCAATCCAAATATGTACATGTTTATCAATGTCAGCAATAACAATGAGGACAAATATTTTGTATGTGAATCCAAGGTATTTTTTAAACCATATAGCTGTCATATTAAGTATAAATGTCTATACACAATGTAGACCACAAAAACCCTTTCCTCTCTTAATCTTAAGAATTTTAGGGCTTGTTTGAGCACAGGGTCTAACAGTGTGGTGTCACAGGCTTATGTTTGTATGTTATATTGGTCTGAAGCAGGCTGACACCGCTAGTCTAATTGTACTGTGACAGAGAGATCCAGGGTGCATCATAGCATCTGTCTTTCACACCGAAAGACCTCAACTCATTTTCAGCTGCTGCAGCTTAATATTATAGGTATAAAAAAAGAGAATCAAAAGAGAAAAAGTTATGGGAAGAATACAGATTTAGTACAATACGATGACTAAATATTGACTGAATTTTCAATTTCAACTGAAGTACATCTTTAATAGTTTCATGGCAAGACATGGGCTTAAAATATTGTAAAAGGTTAATTCATAACTTAAACTTAAAGCTAAACAGATTGTAGACCTTTTAACTCTGTTTGCTGCCAAAGACTGACTTATTTTAATTGTCCCTTCTATTTAAAGCTAAATATTTTTCTGAAAAAAATGAGATTATCTCATTGTAGAGAGATTATATATAGAAGTATTTCAGATCTGATGGGGTGAGTGAGGACATCTGGAGGTGAAGAACATTTCTTTGTTTGTGGTTGGTGTAGGGGGCCTGATCCCTCAAAGTGCTCGAGGCCTTCCTCTATCTACTCCATCAAGACAGACACTGAAATCCCTTTTCACATTCACAAAGCATTGACAATGCTCTCAACTCCAAAACAACAGAGAGAAAAGCCCATAGATGTAACAATGCATGGTTTAAGGTATTACTCTAACAAGCCAAGTTCTTTGGACCACCTTGAACCCCATGGTCTTATCTTAAAGAAAAATGTTACCACATCTTTAGGACATCTGTGCACTCACCTTCTTTCAACATTAACACCTCCCATACTAGACACACCCAGTCAAATACAGGAGCGTTATGCACACAAGCACTAGTGCTGAGTGTGGAAACAAAGAACTATTATTATACTCGGATTTTGTTCTGATTGAATAATGGATCTGTAGGATATCTAAGCAGGCATTATATTGCTACCAGCATAGGTTTGGTTACTCAAAATACAGCACTTTCAAATCTTTAAAATTAAAAGTTTAATTGTAGACACTTATGCCTTTTATAGCAGGCATTACTAGTTAATTTAATAGAAAATGATAAGCAACAGGGCCTTAATGTTCATTTACTAATCTACAAATCAACACATAACCCAAACAGCAAAAATAAATAAATAAATAAAAATTTAAAATCCCTAGTTTGAACCAAACTAATGCATGTGTTGTGAGCAATTCCAAAGAGAAAATAGTTTGTCATCTTAATTTTTAAAGTCGAAACATAACTTACTCTATTGAAAATATTTTGTTTGTCCATCGACGTTACTATTTAGTATGTAGTAGCTAACTCACATTCAGCCTGTCTTCATTCTGATGTCTAACGCCTACTTTTAGAGATCCAATCAATTCCCCGTGGATAAAATCAAGTCCCACCCTACAGTTTACACTTGGAAACACATCAGATGTAAAATGGGTTGCAAACATCTCTTTGTCAGGTCACGGTATCATGATTTACAACCAAAATTGACATATATGACACTCACTAACCCTGCTGATATTTGCAAGATTTATAAAGCTCAGTCTGTTCTTTAACGTGCCGTTAAATTTGTCATATTTCAAACATGACCTACTTTCACTGTTCCATTGACATCACACTCATTCACACTCAACTTCCTGTTTTCTTTCACTCAGAGCTCTGGAGGTGAACCGAGCCAGGCGAAAGCTCCCCCTCCCTCTGCTTTATTATATGGACAGGTAAAGACTAGTCACTCAGAGCAGCTTGTTTTGAAATGTGATCGCTATGCTGCTTACACTTTGAGATGACCATGCATCATAATGAAATCAGTGTTTGTGACATTTTTATATGCAGATATAATGCAAAATTAGAATGCTAAAAATGAAATGCATGAATATTATACTAAATAAATAAGGTAAAATTAAGGTTCATTTAATTTAATAAAAACAAAAACTGTAGCAGGCCTATAGCACACTATTTATGACATTTTTCTTTTTAACTTTGACAAACTGTATTCAGGTCAATCCATGTAATATAACACACACAAATTGTTTTATTCACATTAGGTCCAAGCCAGCCGAAAAAGCCTGCAGGCTGCGTAGCTAAACAGGTGTGTGCAGAGCAGAGCCAAAGAAAAGCCTTTTACACATACCTGTAGGGCTTGGCTTTTTCAGGATCACTTTTCATAGACAAACACAAACATGTGCACAGTGCAAAAAAACTAAACGCATTTACTCCTGCATTAACGTGCATTTGAATAAGAATGTAGCACACAAAAATTACTCAAGATATTCACACCTACTGTCATTAAGAATGTTTTTAAACCATAAAAAAGTCCTTTGAGGTGACATAAAACACTGTCCAACACGTTACCACAATCATAACCGTTTTTTTATAGTAAAGTCTTGAAATCCAACAGCCTTTTTTAAAAGCAAAATGAGGACACAATAAAAAATGGTTAACCATTAAACCTTTTGTGAGCCGAAGAAAAGCAAGTTCATTATCACGGTCGACCCCCACTCCCAATAAAGATCTCTGACACTTTCCACATTCCCCAAATAACTGCGCTTCTGTCATTCCACTTAAATTGCCCAGTAAGCTGTACCCGAGTACAAACAAAGAGTCTGGTCTGTCTGAGCTCACGCAACAAGAACAGGCCTTATTTGTGTGTCTGCATCCTATCTGTGCTGACCATTGGGGGAGGCACTAATAGCATGCAGTCACAAAAACAAGGTCTGTTCTTATTGCTCCCCAAACCTCTTCCGTCACCATCTGTTCATTCTGCAGGTGAGCTTTGCTGGGTTTTTTTTTTTTTTAGCCCTTACAAGCCCTTTAAGGCCAGTCAGACTAACAGAGTTGAGTGAAGAGGCTTTAAACAGCCATTCCACCCTGCGTGGCCCTGTTGACCTGAATTCGGCAAGCTAAATGAGGCTAAGTGAGGAGAGAAAGTTTTTGCACGCAAAGAGCGAGGACTGAGTATTACTGGGTGTGGTATGGCGTCCTTTTCCCCAGACTGCAACTCTGGTACATGTAGGTGCAGATACAGAATCAGCCTGTTGCCTCCAACTGACAGGTGATGGGGCAGGTGCTCCGTACGCAGGACACCATGGGAGGAGTTAGAGAGCACTTTATGGGATAAAATAAACTGTAAAGTTTTAGAAATTGCATGCATTACATTTAAGTCAGTTTATAACAATACTATTTCTGACATGAAAGTAACAAAAAGTACTGCGGTTGTAGTATCTTATTTTAAAAATAATTTTTTGATTTTATTTATTTCCCTCTATTCTAATTCTATATAAAAGCATCTATCTATCTGCTAAATGAATAAAATCTAAAAATACATACATTATATCTTTTGTATTAAAATATAATATAATGTGTGTATATATAAATGTTAATAATTATATGCATTGTATGCATGTTATATATATATATAAATATATTACTTTATATACACACACATTAAATTATATATTATATAGACACATAGACTTCAGTTATTTACAAAAAAGCACTAAGAAATGCTACTTTTTTGCCGTTTTTCCCTTTGATGTAATACCCAGACACTTACATCACCCTGACATTTATTTACTTTATGTCCTAAAAAGTATCTAGGTGAATTTTGATTCAGAAATTATAAACATGCTCATTATTGAAGATGTGTACCCATTGTAATGTATTTCTGAATCAATTCATTAATCTGACACAAAAGGTATATCTTATCATTGACCTTGTAAAAAAAAAAAAAACTATTTTCCGTTTACACATGGCAGTTCAGCTGTATTGTTACCAAACATCCTGTGCATCTATTGCTCCCTCCAGTCTGTTCTTATCTCAACCAGCATATATGAGCAATCCAGAGCTGCTGAGAACTATGAGAATGCAATGAGTCATAAACACACACATAGACTGGCACGGCTGAGCTGGAGGCGCGTCAAGCCACAAGTTACGATAGACATTCCAAGGGTCTGGCTGCCCCCACTGTCTCTCTGATCTTCATATCTGCCAAAATGTTAACTAAAGCAAAGCACTATCAAACCACACCCTGTGGGATCCATCTTTGCTCACACACTTCCTAAAAGCTCACCTCTAACAAATTCACTTCACGAGTCTTTAATCAGTGGAGATGAAAGCAAAAATCACCTGATCTCACATTATTCAAAAAAACCATATTTGAGGGATATAATCACACTAATACTAAAAGGATATCTCTTACACATCCAATGGTTTCTGAAGCTCTAAAGGATGAGAATGAATAAGGCAGGGAGATTTTATTGTGACGTGATACTTTTAAAAAAAATTTATTTACCCCACATTTCTTATGCGCATTCACCCATGACTCACGTTAAAAAGATCTCTTAGTCTACAGGTAAATTACCTAAACTTGGATGTTATAAAGCCAGTTTAAGCTGCAAGGCTTCTGCTTTTTAATAATTTCGTCTGGGCAGCTGAGATAATTGCTATTCCCGCACAGCAGTGTAGAGGAGAACATAAAGCCTTCCATCAGACAGGTGCTAGGTCATAAAGAGGACGTCTCACCCTCCTGCTCAGAAAGAAAAGAAAACACTCTCCAAAACACATGCTCCACACATGGCATGAAGCAATCCGTCTATATGACCTTATAAGAAAACAGACTGCTAAGTCACGGACACATTAATAGACATAAAATGGTGATGCAACAGCTCTTAATGAATCATGACTTCAATAGAAGAGCATATAGTCCAGATTTATGACCCCCGAGTAAATAATCAAGCAAGTGGACAAATCTCCTGTTTAAAAACAGATGTAGAAGACCTTTTGATTTTACTAGGAGAGCTGGCATGTTACTTTCAGAAATTCCCATTAGTGTTATTGTTAACTAAAAATACTTTAATTAGAAAAGAATTCCAGGAAAATATTTTATTAATTAAACTATTAAACCCTATCAATATAAACTCCAACATTTCTTATCACACCCTTTCAAGAGCAATCTATCTGGACTTTGCTATCCACCATTATTTTATAGCTTTTTACTCTTTTACTGCACATTAACAATGATCTCATTTGTGACAGTTTTTATTCTCCTAAGAAATCGATCTGGGACATGGTTAATATGTACATGACACATAACCTGGAAATGTATTTGAATATTTTATAATCATATTATATATACGTTCTGGCTTCTTGGCTGACCTCTGACTCAATGTAAGAGGTAAGCTGTTTTTGTTCTTATAGTGGAATCCTGTGACATACTTTAACTTCTCATTTTTCGACTTTTCATTTGTTACCAGCGTTTTGTTTGGCTCCATCCTCATTCTTCTATTCTCTTCTGAGCTTACGGTGCAATGCAACTTACATATTTTTGTTATAATAACCCATCAATCTGCAAATAGGAGGCAAATAGGCTAGTTATATATATATATATATATATATATATATATTATAAGGGCTGGGACTCGATTAAAAAAATTATTTAATAATATACGTAATATTTAATAATTAACGTTCCGCGGTGCAAAAATAAATGCGATTAAAATGCGTTAAATTAACGCGTTATTTTTGTGTAATTAATTAATCTAAATTAATGCGTTAAAGTCCCGGCCCTAATATATATAATCTTTTTTTTTACTCCTGACTGTGTTCGTCTGAAAGAAAAAAATAATACACCTAGGATGGCTTGGGGGTGAGTAAAATATGGGCTAATATTGTTTTTTTGGTGGAGTTCCTTTAAATTATGTTTTTGTTTTTTTTAATTGTGCATTCCAATTAACCTCAATGAAACTGCAGTTAGGTTATTTTGACTAACTTAAAAAAACAAATATTTCTATAATGCTTCACACAGTACAGCTCTCTGACATTGAGAAAGAACTACACATGGATAGATGGCAGTAGTCATGAACTCAGTGTGTTCCAGACATGCAGTCACCTGCCCCTCACATCAACAGAAGCTCACGCATGCACACACTTACCATCTCTGCTCCCTGCAGCAGTAGAATATTCAGGGCTCATATCCTGCTTAATCTATCACACCATTATGCATGCAACATTAAGTAGCTTGCAAGCGATTGGTGGCATGGCCATATTTGCATTTGATTTGATGTCTGTTAAGAGGGCCGGAGGGCAGTGTTTCTGCTTGCTCTACCAGGATTTTATAATGCCATATGCCAGGCGTATCATGATATTTGGCTATGCAGGTGATGAGTGGCAAATCAAAACATTATACTTCATGCACAAGCATCTGTTCAAGCAAGAAAAAAAAGTGCAACCCAGCAGGACAGATATACATGATAATAACATGTTTAGTGACCTTAAACCACATTACACAGCTAACAAGAAGCCGTAGAATTGTCAGGAAGTAACAGCTTAAAGCATGTCTTTAAAAAACCAGGAAGAATGAAATATCTAGTGGCAATGTTTTAATAATAATAATAATAATAATAATAATAACTCATTGTAAGTATATATATACACACAAGATTAGTAAAGATACAAACATGTATAAAATGGAAATATAATGCGTTTAATTTAAATGATTATTTTCTTATCCATTGGATTGAACTTTGAATTGAAAACTGATGTGAATTTCATACTTTCTTAGCAGACAGCAGCAAACAAGCTGCATGAATCCGCAGGTGTGTGTTAAACCTGATGTGCATGGTTTCCAAAGATGATCTAAACAGATTCTCGAGCTTCAGTGGAAGCAAGAACATCTGACTGTCCGTACAAAGTAGTTCAAATGATCAATGCTAAATATACTTGATTAGTGAATTCTAAATCAGAAATGCTTCATTGCATTGTTTCCTTGTTTTCAAAATCTTTACTTCCACTGTGTAACACAAAACACAGCCTTTTCCCCAAAACACCATCTAAAATGTAACAGCTCTTCACAGATTTAGAGAAAACGCACAGTACCTCATTTGTATTAGTGGACTGTGGGCTGGATGGGGTCCAACTCCAATGTGCAAATCCAAGTCATCCAGGATTGAGGCTGAGGTGTTATAGTGTCCATGACTGCCTTGTGTTCCTCTCGGTTACTTTGTTTCCCCTCAGATGCACTCAAACTCAATCAACAACGCTGCAGCTTGAGCCCAGATGATCCGAGTGTGCTCTTCAACTCGATCAAAAATACAGTTGACAGCAGACAAATAAAAGCATAATAACTGTTTTAGCTACTCAAAATCAGATTTTTCCTCCATATCGTTCCCTTTTTCCTCATATGTCCCCCTCTATCCAGCAACAAACAAAGTAAGACATTTGTCCCGCTCTCTCGCGCTGTCTCTGGCTGCCTCTTGCACTTATTTATGGTTTTATTTCTAACACCTGCCAGCAGAGGAAAAGGAGAGAGGTGCAAGCTGTCGTCTGGTTCAGAGGAGAGTCTTTCTGCCAAGGAGGGAGAAAGAGCATTTGTGTGTGTGTAGATCTGGATTCCTGTGTGTCAACAGCAGTACTTTGCAAGTGGATAGCAGGCGGTCGGTTAGGAGGGTTAGTTAGGTGGGGGCGTGAGATAGAGGGTGGGAAGAAGACTGTATGCGAATATCCATGCATGCGAGTGTGTGCATGTGTGTGTGTATAATTAGGTAAGTATCAGTTTGACGATAGCAAGTAGCTGAGAGGGCATGCCGAAACTCACTCAGATATGCTCTTTAAATCTTCTCTAACTCCTCTCTTTTTTTTTTTACACACCTCATTTATTCTTTGGTAAAGAAAACCCATTCATGTTAATCTCCAGCCAATCATTGATGTATTTGCACTGAGAATTTGTTTATTCGGTGAAAGCACATTAAAGAGTGTTGGTTTTGAGTGTCACTTAATTAATAAACAAAAAGGGCTGCTGTCCACGTTGCATACTTTAGTAGCTTGACATGTACCAACCACCCCTTCCTGCAGGCTGAACAGCATAGGAACGCACAGCAATCATAACATTTTAAAAAATGAAGTGGAAGGAGGAGAGAGAGAGAGAAGTCAAAGAGCCTGAGGCAATGGAGATTCTTTTTCATTTTTTGAGTGGGTGGGGTTAGAGACAAATCATTATCAGAACACCTGTCTGCTTCTGACTTTAATAAATCAGAGTTGCTTGATCCATTCCTTAAAAAGAAACGAGTGGATTTTTGGTGGGTGAAGGGTTTCGTAAGGGCAGGTCGCTCACACAAAGCTTGATGGTTTGATCAAATTAAATGGAATGTGAGAGGTAGGGATCTTCTGCAGAAAGTAGAGCCGAAAAGTGGGGCAGAAGTTGCCTACATGGACGTGTTAACCAAAGATTAAGGATCTGAAGCGTTTGCCAGCTGGCATTGGTTCTCGGCTCTGGAACACAGAACGTCAATGGCTTAGCATTAGTGTTGTCTTGTTCACCTTTCTAACTTGTTCAAGCAGATCATTTTCTTTCTTGTTCAAGCTAACCATTTTTGCACAATTAGCCATTGTTCGACAGGACAGGCGTAACTAGGAAATGAAAAAAGCCAAAAATCACATTTTGCGATCGTTTACTCTGCCATGTTTTTTTTTTCCAAACTCAACATTTCTTTTCTTCTATGGGATGGTAATGGAAATGTTTGAAAGAATGTTCAAGTTGTTGTTTTCCATACAATGAAAGTGAATAGTGACCACAACATTTTCAGTGACTCATGATTTATGTTTCATGATGTTTATTACATAAATATATGGCTTATGGAATAGGGCTGCACAATTTTTTTTTTAAATCAGCTTAATAAATATATGCAGCATTTCACCTTTAAGTCATATTGATAACTTTTTGACAGTGCTTATTGGAAGCTTGACAGCCTGATCATCATCCACTTTCATTATTGAAAAGAGACCACTGTTAACATCAGTAAACGCATCTCCTTTTGTGTTCCACGTTGGAAAGAAAGTCATATTTATCTATTGCAATGACATGAGTTTTTCCACTTTTGGCTGAACTTATCCTTTTAAATCCTGTCCTCCAGCATGTAAACACTGCAATGGTTTTTGAATGGTTATTGAAACTAGCTTTATTTTAAAACATAATTCCTTAAACAGCCTGGAGATAGACATGACAAATGCAAATATATGAAGGTATTATTCAGAGAAGCATTTCACACTAACACAATGTAGAATGGGCTTCTTGATGTCTTTCACAATTTCTCATTAGTACAAATATATACTTTAGTATTCATGTAGAAAAGCAAACCTCCCTGTCCTCCTACTAAGTCCAGACAGGAATATACAATTTATCAGAAGGCCAGAGAGAGTGAGATGTGTAGGTGATCACATGTCTTAGTATAGTTGGAGCCAGAAGAAGTCATAAAGTAGAGGTGGTAGTGTACAATTTTGGCATAGACCTCTACATTTTGAAATGCATGCTCACACACACTCAATCAACCACCACAAAACCCCAAGTTTCAGTCCCAGAGTTTCTTGTTTTGTTTTTTTTTTAAAACAAGCCCATCTTGGATCACTTCTAAGGGTGTAAAGCTTTTTCTTAGCGACTACGCCCCCTTCTGGAGAAGCCCCTGCCCTGCAAGTCAGTCTCATGTAGCGAGGCGCTTCGCTTGCTTCAAGGACCAGGAGAAAAGCAGAGAAATAGGAAGAAAAAGCAAAGTAGTACGTTGTTTAGAGGCATCCTTTAGTAGTCACAACATTTTAAGGGATAGTTCACCTCACATTTACCCTCAAGTTGTTTCAAAACCTGTGTGAGCTGAACACAGAAAAAAGTATTATAAAGAATGTTGGAAACCAGGTGGTTGATGGTTTACTTCCATGTTTTTTTGGGTGGGGGGGTTATGGGGTCATAATATGAAAGTCAATAGACACCAGCAAATGATTTTTGGTTGAACTATCCCTTTAAATACAACTTAAAAACAATATGTCCTACAACAGGGCCATAACCAGCAAAAACCTTTTGAAATCCTGGTAATATCAGTGGCAGACTCTGAAACTTTTACATTTGGTTCCCCATAACCTTAAATATTCTATTATGTCACCATTCAGAATCCAGTGCACATAGCCAAATATACACTCTGACTTTAAAAAAGCAGGGCATCATCCTTAAACATATTTCCAGAAAAGTGGGTTGAAAATGTTTTGATCTTTTTCCACCCTTTACTCTACAGAATATGTGAAGTACATAAACCAGGGCAGTTAAAAAGTACCAGTAATTCCAAGGTCTGTGCTCCACTTTTACTAGAGTGCTGGAACTACGTCACACATTCATTTCATATTTAAAATGTTTTATTTTTGTTAAAATGGTGATGAATAGAAATAAAAAGAAATAGCAAGGAATTTAAAACAAAATTGCAATTTATCATTACATTTAAATGAGTGAATTTAAAAGTTTGGGGTTGTTAAGATATGCATTTTTGAATGAGGTATCTTATTCTCAAAGCTGCTTTTATACAGTTTTTTTTTTTTTATACATATTAGTATAGTAGTAGAAATAGCAGTTTTCTGTAGCTAACTTTAGCAAATAAATTGCTTTTATGCTTTTTTTGTCATGACAAGACCAACCGCTGAAGCTCTGCCCTAGGTTAGACTTTTTTTCCTCAGTAATAAAATCTTAGGTGTCTGAAAACAGAAAACTGCTGCATTGGAAGAATGCATTGTGAGGTAGGAAGGCATCAACGTACATCTGAATCCAATGTTAGCTCCATTTCTTGTCTCAGAAATGTATTTTGTTAGGCACCTATCAGGCAGTGAAGTATTAGGTCAGCTGCCTAAGCTTTCGGACACAGCCTCAGTCTGTGAGCTCTCTGGTGTGAGTGGTAATGAGAACAAGCATGGCTCACAGTGAGTGGGCACTGGAAGGTGTGGACATCACTATGTGCACTAACATCACCTAAAGCTACTCACCAGCAGGGCCTCCTGGTTATCAGCCAAAGCCTGTTTAGCCAGGTAACGTTCCCGCTTGATCTTCAGCTCCAAGGACTCAGGGATGTCAGGAACCATCCAGTCGATGACACGCAGGACAAAGAAAACCACATGCTGAAAAGGAGTAGACACGCTTTATTATAGGTAACTCTTTATTTTAAGGTGTCTTTGCTACATGTTACTTTGCTTACTATTATTATAAACAATAAATTCTGAATAATTACATGCAAGTAACCCTAAGCCAAGCTCTAACCATGTAAATGTATAACTAACACTGTAAGTAACATTATTAAGATGACTATAAAATCTATTTACTAGTTAATAATAATGATGAAATAATAAAACATTATTCGTTATACAGACAACATTAATTGCCATCAACAATCATATATATCATAATATCAATGCTTTCCATTAATTTTTTAATAAATTGTATTTTTATATATATATATATATATATATATATATATATATAGTGGGTATAAAAAGTATTTAAGACACCCTTACATTTTTCACTCTGTTATATTGCAGCCATTTGCTAAAATCATTTAAGTATTTTTTTCCCCTCAATGTACACACAGTACCCCATATTGACAGAAAAACACAGAATTGAATAAAAACACTTTTTTTTTTATTCATTTTCATTGTTGACAGATCTTTCAAAAAAGAAAAGTGAAATATCACATGGTCAGTATTTAGTAGAAGCACTCTTTTGATCGAACACCGCCATGAGTCTTTTGGGGAAAGATGCAACAAGTTTTTCACAACTGGATTTGGGGATCCTCTGCAGTTCTGTCAGGTTGGATGATAAATGTTGGTGGACAGTTATTTTTAGTTCTCTCCAGAGATGCTCAATTGGGTTTAAGTCAGGGCTCTGGCTGGGCCATTCAAGAACAGTCACAGAGTTGTTGTG
>JAUCNO010000663.1:6669702-6725810 GCA_032353835.1 Enteromius viviparus
GAACTGCTGACACACTCCAGCCACATGAGGTCTAGCATTGTCTTGCATTAGGAGGAACCCAAGGCCAACCGCACCAGCATATAGTCTCACAAGGGGTCTGAGGATCTCTTCTCTGTACCTAATGGCAGTCAGGCTACCTCCAGAGAGCACATGGAGGGCTTTGCGGCCCTCCAAAGAAATGCCACCCCACACTATTACTGACCCACTGCCAAACCGGTCGTGCTGAAGGATGTTGCAGGCAGCAGAACGTTCTCCACGGCATCTCCAGACTCTGTCATGTCTGTCACATGTTTAAGTGTTCCCTTTATTTTTTTGAGATGTGTATATCATAATGTTTAATTTGAGAGCATCTTGTTCACTTTTGTGTTTTAGTTCACCACTTAATGCTAAATTCAAAATCTTTGCCCTTATACAAATTTGTGGACTGTTTCTTTGAGTGTAAGTTACCAAAAACACCAAATATGAAGAGAAAAAGAGCTGGTGTGTGGTAGCTCAGCCTAAAAACGTGGAAATGTCATGAAGACAAACAGAATGACTTGAAAAGGAGAAAGAGAGTGAGGATAAGCTAGAAGAGAGTGAGAGAAAAACTGAGGGACGAAGACATATATAGCCCCAAATTGGAGGATGTGTTTTTTGGTCAGAAACCCATCCCTAAAATTAGCAAGGGATGTAAATTCCACATCGCTCCTGGCTTTATGTGTTCAGATGAAAAAGAGGGCGATGGAAAAGACAAGAAATAAATATAAAAGGGAAAACTCATACTTGAACTGTATAATGATGATTTTTACAATGGGAGTTCTTTAAAGAGCGGGGACATTTTCAAAGCCACTGTAAAGAAAGAGGAAACCTAAAAATGAAAGCCACAGGCCTCACACAGGACATTTCGCCATTAAGGTTAAACCATGTGTACAGCGCATAAAGCACCACAGCCCAGTCTTCAACACAGTCCTCACCTATGCTATTGTAGCCTGTAATTTTAGCTTAACAGACACAGTCCCTCCCATGATCCACATTCCTGCCCATAGATAGGAATGGTCTTTTTTACATGCTTATGTAAATGTATACTTTAATTGCCTTTTGCTAGCGCTTTCAAAATGTCTTCCCATCACTTTCACAGCAACCTGACTCTGATTTTCACTTTCTTTTCACTGGTTTTCTCTTTAGATTTTCTTTACATTCAACATTACTATTTACAACCCATTTACTTTTACAATGATAATGACACCGCGTAAGCTCGTAAAACTTTGCACTGCAGTTTGTACAGAATTCAGTAAACAAAAACGCATACAGCAAAATAATATCAAGCAGTCTTCATGATTAAACAAACAAATCTGAGTTGTATGGGTTCTGTTTTAGTGAATGAAAAACACAGCGCGGGGAGCACAGCCTGTTCCCAAACTATTTGTTTTAATGCATTGCTCAAAGGACGAGTTCAAAGAACTGAATCCCGTAGCGCGG
Organism: Enteromius viviparus; assembly: GCA_032353835.1. NCBI lineage: Eukaryota > Metazoa > Chordata > Actinopteri > Cypriniformes > Cyprinidae > Enteromius > Enteromius viviparus. Next base: position 6,671,161 of record JAUCNO010000663.1, read on the forward strand.
TTAATAAGTTAACATCAGACTTTCGAAACTTCATGTCATTACTTTCAGTAGCCTATGTAAATCTAAGTTTTGTGTATGATTTAACAGCGCTTTAAGACTGTGTGGCACCGTGGCCTGAGTGACGTCAGTAAACGTGAACATGTTTTCAGAAGTGAAAACTAATTGAATAGGGAATGCTGTCTTTACCTGCAGCAAGATTTTTCTGCTCTTCTTTATTTGATAATATCTCTTGGGTTAAAGCATGGAATCTGTCAAATCAGTTTTGTATCAATAACAAAATTAAAGAAGTGTCTTACAAAATACTTAAAATTTATCCTGCTAAGCATGTTTTGGAAAGATTTAAACTTAATATTTCATATACCTGTGAATTTCGTAATCAAAAAAGAGAAACTATTCTGCATCTTTTTTTCCATAAACATAAGAAAAAGTGGGCTCACTGTGAATCCTATTTTTCTAATTTTTTAACGACTTTAAATTGTATGTAAATTTTCTGGAAGAAACAAAAAAGCACTGAAAACACTATACTTTTTCCCCTCTGCAGCTAATGTTAATTTGACATGAATATGTAATACCTCTTGTTCTAGGGCATTGAATTAATAAAAAAAAAAAGGTGAAAATTTTATTTTTTTCTTTGTTTTTTTTCACATAAGACATACACACACTGTTAAAAAATGCATAAGTATTTTTTTTGCAATAGGCCTATTTTTTTAATTTACCACTAAACGTAATATGGAGGGCAAAATTCACTTTAAGGGTGAAACACCTGTACAATATCAACAAGAATTTTTTATTTTTTATTTTTTTTATAGCATGAAGCACGTTATGTAAAACTAAAATACATAATTCCAGACCACGTGTGCAAGGGCATTTGAACAAATGATGACGAAGCTGCTTCGACAATGACAAGCATGCAGACATAATGCAGGTCAAAGAAACGGATACGGGACATTTTGTTTGCCTGCTCTACCTGTCTGACTTCCATTCTTTAGCCAGCTTCCCCTGTCCGATTATTTTCGAATATAAATATTTACATTCCAACCATGACATTTTCCACCTTTTCAAAAGGGTGCATTAGTGGCATTGTTACCTGCATCACTCAGCAGTAGCTGATAAATTCAATACTCTGGGCGCCAGACAAAAGCCTCTCTTAATTTGGGTTCAGTGAGGCTCTGGTTATGGACAGGAGGGGCTAAATTGAGAACAAAGTAAATTGTCCTGCACTGTTTATAAGGTTCAGTGGTTTCTGTCATAGTTTACAGATGGACTTCCAACCGTTAACTAATTAAATAGGGGCTGCTTTGACCAATTAGATAATGCAGTCATGCAAAACTTCTGGCATCCTTGAGTACATCAGAGCTACGGCAGCACTTAATGCATTACAATGAAGCTGTAATTAGAAGCAGCAATGTTTTTTTTTTCTATTATGCCTCTTTATTGTTTAAGAAACAAGAAAGAAATCAATCAATGTGACATTGAATTGAAAGGCTACAAAGATTTTATTGTGACTGAAAGACAAACTTTCATTACAAATAAATCCCAATTCAGTGTCATTAAAACAATAAATAAAGTAAAAAATAAATAGACTATTAAATAAAATACGAAACAATTGGCCCAATCAAACATTGTTTAGAAGTATGCATGTTTGTACTGAGCGTTTCAAATTTCTATGTTTGGAAAAAGGTAATAGGTGATCAGAAATGACAATTTTCCCTTTCCAAAAAAGTCCTGCAGTTTGCCAGTATCAACGTCCCACTTAAAAAAAAAAAAATTTGAAACACAATATCAACTGCAAACAAACACTAAATATGTCATTTCTAAGCATGGAAGAACCCTTCTGCATTCAACATCTACAGAAAATCAGAATAAAGTTAAATTAATGAGGAACTGCAATATTATAAAAATGTAAGGATATTACATAGCTCTTTCTCTCCTCTGTAAATACAAAAAAAAGAGTTTAATATGGAGTAAGACTTTCCATACAAGGGGCTTATCTACCCCACATGTGAAATCATATTGAGGTCCTATAAGTCAGAGGAAATAATCAAGGTCATAGCATTTCATCCCAGCGTATCTTGAATCAGTTAATCATAAACCAGATCTGCCAAAGATAGTCTCCGTACTTCACAGCTCCAGGCGAATTTAATCTGCTGATGCAGAATGAATAACAGACCTTGTTGTATCATCCACATATCCTGGTCCGCATAACTGTCCGTTTGATCATTTTCTTAGTTATCTAGGACTGTCGCTTGGTGCAAATATCTAAAAACCAGAACCGTGCATTTGTTTGCAGAACACCGCCGGATCGCATTTTCCCATTTGATTTTATCCTGAAATCTGTTCCAGAACAGTTCTTCTCAACCCATTTCCATTTTGTCATTTCGCTCGCTCTTTGTTCCCTTCGATCCTTAATGTCATCACCGCCGTAACCTTTCGTAACGATAAGGGATGAGACAGCTGTTGAGATTTGTGATTTAAGTGCTATTTCATGGTGGCGTCTCCTCTCTTCTTGTTTGCAGAGAAAACACAGGATTTAAGGAACGCCTCGCTGCTCCGTTTCATCTAAACCAGAGACTTTAAACTTGATGGTCCAAAGCATATAGCGCTGAGAGTGCAATTGTAAAGAAATGTCATCGTGCGAGACATCAAATCATGGCCAACTCAAGCATGATAGAAACCAGAGAGCATTATAATCACCTTGATCTCAGCAGAACATCGTTAAGCCTTACGTTAAACCCAAAACCGCCAGCTTTGAGTCCACGTTTCTGGTACAGAAAGAATTGTGGGTCTGCTGAAATGTTCAGTCGAGTACAGAGCAATACAGTGCCAACAGCATTGGAGGAGCAACATAAGATCTGAGCGTAAACTGAGTGCTAACTAGCATTGATCGCTCTCCGGCGAAAATACATAGCATGCATATGAACCTAAACAAAAATAACAAAAAAACTAAACTATTAAGAAACGACTATATCTTCTCTAAAAAATAAACATATGTGTATGGTAAAAATATATCTAATATACATGATTTGATGCATACATCAATAGCTTTTTGATTGTTACTTCCTTTTTGATAAGTACACCAAATGCTACTCCAATGTCTCCACAGCGGTGAGAGTCTATATCGCTAGACTGGAGGGTTATGGCCAGGTCAAGGGCTGTCCCTGCAGTCCAATCCCGAGGCAGCTGAGAGTTTATTCAGTCCACGGCCAAAGGGTTCGGTCCCTTCTGTGCATTTTAAAGACAGTTCACACTGCAAACACACTCAGGGTACTCGTCTGGTCCTTCAGCCCCAAGATGCTGTAGGCAATCCTCTTCAGATGGCCCGGCAGACGGACGCCAATGTTACGAATATCCCTGGGAAGCAGAAATGGAAGAGCGTGTGAGAACTGGAGGGCAGGGTTATTAAGGTTTTGACATTTTCATTTTGTTTACATTTTTATTTAATTCTTAGTTTAGTTGTTTAGTTCTTGCATCCAAAACTAAATCTAATTTATGCCCATTTTGATTTTGATTTTAGTTTATTTTAGCTTGGAAGTCATAAAAATTGATTTGAGCTTATTTTCAGCTGTTGTACTTATTTATTTTTTTGCTGTAGAAAATGTTTATTCTTTGTGTGTAAAACACATTTGCCTGGGATAGTTGTCTCATAGTTTTTATGTAATTTTAGCAAATATCCCGGGCAAATGTGTTTTACAGTTTTTACAATACACCATTTAAAAACCAACAATGAAGTTTTATTTTAATATTTGTTTGAGTTTTGCAGAGTTATGTTACTTTAATTATTGTTTTATTTTTAATTTGCCTTTTCAGTTTAATTGTTTGTTTGTTCTTGTGTTTTAGTTTTTTTCTGTTAATATACTCAATTTTATAATACTTAAAAATAAAACATGACAAATTTCATTTTCAATAATTTTGGTTTTGGAGTCAATAGATGCATTTTAGTTTAGTTTCAGTTTTGCCCATATGTTTGATTAACTATTACTTTATTTTATTTATTTAGAAAATGTTTATTCTCTAGTTTCTGTTTTAGTTTTCATTATTTATCACAATTTTATTGTAGTCTTTATTTTTGTTTTAGTTTTATTACACCAAAACGTTTGTTTTTTTCTTTACACAATGTAACTAAAACTCAAAAATTATTTGTTTATTTTTACCTTACTTAATTTGGAGTGAAAATGTATATATTTTTAAAAATGTGTTTTAGTTCCCTATTTTCAATTTTCTTTTAATAAACAAATATATATATTTATTTTACATTTTATATCAAAGATATTGAATAGCCTTTGCTTTAGTTTTCATCAAAGATAATAACACGGTGGGAGGTTACTTGAAAATTATACATAATCTTTACTTTCAAAAATGCAATTTTGAGGCGTTTAAAAGATAGCATGTTATCAGAGTCCTAATTACATTTTAATTGGCGCCTGGATGATTTAACAAGGATTCCCTTCACCCGCCATGAATCAGAGCCGGCCGGCACAGGCAGCTGAGGACTTGTAAATAGTTTCTGGTTTTAAAGAGAGCTACCAGATGACACCAGATGGAACAGTCGGCCATAAAATAAAAGACAAACACATCAAAGACATTTCTGGTCCTCCACACAAAGTTCAGCGAGCTTCTAGGCTAAAAACACCCACGGGAGCAGAGCCAGAGGTCTTGGAGCTACGCTGTTACTACACTCCCAACCCCTTCATCAGTCAAACTGCCTCCTCCGTGAGGTCCAGCACTGTCGACTTCACCTCCACATGTACATCAGCTCTCTCCTTCAACATCCCTACACTCTTTCATCTCAGGTCCTGACTTTTAAGTCCAATCATGTTGATGTGAGGGGGAGCACCCGCATAGCCTCATGGCCCCAGCAGGCAGAAACGGTGGTTCCTGGCTACAGTGAAAGCACAGGCCTTGACTGGCGCTGTTGGGAATGGGAGGGATGAGAGAGTCTGCCGAAACAGTGGGAGGAAGGGAGGGATAGATGGCAGAAGAGGGGAGGGGGGACAGCGTGCCACAATTCACCACATCCAGGCCACTAAAAACCATGTCTATTCTTTCTCTGCTGCCGCGGTGCTTTCCGTTCAACTTGAATCGTTGAACGAGTAGCTCTTTAAGGTGTCTGCTGAGATGCTGCTGAAAGGTTTTTATGTTTTTAAAGTAAAACGTTACTGCTTGACTCGATTAAAAGTCTTAAGAAGGTTAAATCGTTATTACAATTTTATGTGGTTTCCGTCCTCGCCAGATACAGTAAATCAAAAACGGTCTGTGGTTGTGCGAGATTATCCTTGCAACCAAAGCATAAATTTAAGCCCCATTCAATTACCGGATCCTTAAAACAAAAACATGGAAAATATTTATATGTTCTAGGAATTATTAAAAGTTAAAAGATACCATCTTATTTAAATACGATCTTGTCCTGACCAATCAGCCTCAGTGTAGGCTGTAGGCCACAGGAAAGGAAGCTCTCCAAACACGTTGAATTCCTTCGAAAATTCCCAGAACTCTCAAATTGTGTTCATCTGGGGCCATTTTATTCAAAAGACTATTTTACATAATGCCAGAATACAGATTTTGTATTATGTAACAGAGAAAACTGAAGGAAGTTTACAAAATAGGATGCTATATGTCCAAACTGTGCTGTTTTTAATGTGAAATTACAACTATTATAAGAGAAATTAGATGTTTTAAAAAAGATATGAATCGTGAAACATATTTCAATAAGCTAAATAATTTTTTTATAATTTATTTTATTATTTGAAGTAATAGTGCTGTCAAATGATTATTCGCAATTAATCGCATCCAAAATAAGTTTGTTTATATAACATTAGTCTGTACTGTGTGTATTTATTATGTTTATTATGTTCACAGTATACATATATAAAAATATTTACATGTAAATATTTAAATGTATATATTTATATATAAATATATTTAATATAAAAATATAACATATTTTTCTTTAATATATACATGTGTGTGTATATACTTAATAAATACCCAAACACACACTCTTATGTGAACAGAAATGTTTATGTTGGATGTGATTTATCATTTGAAAGCACTAAATAACAATAATTATTATTAATAAAAACATTAGATTTTAATAATAATATTTGTTATTGTTTTTGTTTGTGTTATAACATATTGTTGTTATTAAATAACAACAACAACAATAAAATTATTAAGACACAATGCTAATAATAATGATAACAAGACAATTTATTTATTAAATAAATGTATTTATTTATTTATTATTTTTACTATAATAATTAGTCTTTGAACTTTCATTTATCAGTATATGGTGGAGACATTTCTTGAAAACAGCTAATTTATTTGTGAATTAAATTAATAATATGTTTAACCGTCATGATAACAGAACATGTGAAAACTTTTAATGACTCCGGTGTCTATATATTTAGAGACTAAATTTTAGAACAGGAAAAAAAAAAATCTACTAAAAACCCCAGTCATATCCTGGTGTCCTGTTTAACTGGACACCAGGATATTACACACCAAGTAAAGCAGAAATCAGTTCTTCAGAAACGGACTTTGCACAGTTGGCGTGATGTCATCTTGATTGCTCACAGCCATTCCTCCCTTGCTTAGCGTGCTAAAGGTTCGGAATGAGGGGAAGTGTGTGTTACTCACTCGCTCTTCATCTGCAGCACCTGCTCCATGCTGACAACTCCAGCTATGCTGAAGTTTTCACTGTATTGGCTCATCTTGATTGAGTCCAGCCACTCGGCCACAGACCTGAAGGGAGAGCCATCTGAGCCACTGGTGCTGGGAAGCCGAATGGAAACTCTGACAAAGACAGAACACAAATACATTCAACAAACCACACAGCGAGACCTTTTTTTGTCTTTTCCCCTTTCTAATTATTGGGTGGGAAAGAGACACGCTGCACTTGGAAAACCTGTCTGTTCGGTTCAAGAATCTGATAAAGATACGAAGCTGTCAGATTTCTCCTTGCACACCTACAATGTGATAACAATCTAAGGATGCCAAACCATTCAGCAGCACCACTGGTACGTGGCGGCATGTCTTAACTTTACCAAGGAATGACTTTGTTTAAACTACCATTTGTGCAAAATTGTGTAATAGACAGTGCATGCCTCAACGTCTCTCTGCCGTTCACGCCTCGTGAAGCTTCGTACGAGCCTTTTAAGAATTCAAAGTATGTTTTGAGTGCTTACCGAGGGTCAAAATCTGCAATGGCCTTCAGAGATTCAGGGCTCTTAAGGAGCTTGTCTAGTATGCTGACAATGTCGCCAAAGCGGGGCCGTTTGGAGCGATCTTGCAGCCAACACTGTAACATCAGCTGATAGACGGCAGAGGGGCAGTCCATCGGAGCAGGAAGGCGGAAAGCCTCATTAATGGCCTTCATTACCTAGAGAGACAAAAATAGTCAGATAAGACGGAAGATGCTTTGGGGCTAACAGCAGAGTTATTGTTCATAGCCGATGTGGTACCTCATGGTTACTCATGTCCCAATAGGGCCTCTCTCCAAAGGCCATGACCTCCCACATGACAATGCCAAAACTCCACACATCACTTGCTGACGTGAATTTCCTGTAAGCTATGGCCTCCGGAGCAGTCCAGCGAATAGGAATTTTACCTCCCTGTTAGGAAAAAAAAAAAACATATAAACAAGTGTCGGCAATCCCTTGTAATTTCAGAAAATCCTGAAATAATAACCAGGTTGTAGTGATGTTAAAATAAAGCCATCTGGACTTAAGAGCAGCTTGTAACCACATATTTATTTGCTATGTGAACGTACACTGGTGGTGTAGGTTCCTTCAGGGTCGTCCTCCAAAACACGTGACAAACCGAAGTCAGACACCTTGCACTCCAGGTTGCTGTTGACCAAGATGTTTCTGGCAGCCAGATCCCTGTGTACATAGCTCATGTCTGAGAGATATTTCATCCCTGCCGCAATGCCACGGAGCATACCGACCAACTGGAAGGATGACATCTCGCCATCGTGGTCCTGTGAAGAAGTATGAGTTTTAATTTGAGTTGTTCTTGTGAAAGGAAAACCACACTAGGGAGTTCCTGAGTAAATTATTTGCTATGTTAAATCACTTTGAAGGTATGTCAGTATCATCTGTCATAATTATTCTGCCTCAGTGATAAATTTGACAAACGTACCTTCAGGTATTTGTCAAGAGCTCCATTTTCCATGTATTCAGTCACAATCATGGCATGCTTGACTGAAAAGAAACAGACATAAAGCGGATTTGCAAAACGAAAAGTAAGAACAAATAGAAGTTCTCAGTAAATATTTTCAGAGGATAAAGTAACAACAAAACGTTTATTAATATTTATGTAATGCAACACTTCTACAGTACAATAAATTACTTTTCTGTATTTCAAATAATGCTATACTATACATATAGAGCATGTTTTTATTTAATGAAAAATACTACCAATAATAATTTATTTATTAATATACAAATATTTGTCATATTTTTACTATAAAAAGAAAGAATAATAGTTTATTTTTAGTTTCTTGAATTAAAAAAGGTGAAAAAATAAAGTGTAAAAATAAAGAATATAATAAATATTAAAATCATTTAAATGCAGTATATGCACTTTTTATATACATTATAAAGTAACTATTTTATTTTTACATTTTATTGCTTAGCTTCTTGAATTAAAAAACTGAAATAAAAATATATAGCATGTTTTAATTCAATGAAATATATATGAATTAATATAAATAATGTATTACTATAAATTATTTATTTATTACTATAAACATTTATTTATACTAAGAATGTAAAAATAAAATATATATTTTTATTTTATAAATTAAATAGGTGTATAAAATAAAAGTATTATAAAAAGTTAACATATATATATATATATATATATATATATATATATATGCACTTTTTGTACATACTATATATATTTTATGTATATGTATATTATTTTATTAATATAGTCTCTTAAAAAGTGCACACTGTATATGTGTGTATGTATGTATGTATACATACAGACATATATACATATATATCTCCACATTTTATTTATAATATAGATTTTAAACTATTAATTTTAATTATAATTAAATAATAATTATCTACTTGACAATTTAATAATAAAATCACATTAATAAATTTGTTGAAAAAAAAGTGTATTTATTTATTTTTTTAAATGCTAATTTATTCTAAAACTACATGTAGTCTTGATAGGGCACTCACATTTGGTGACCACCCCCTCCAGTCGGATGATGTTCTGATGTGAGAACTGCCCCATGATGCTGGCCTCGCTGAGGAAGTCCTGCCTCTGTTTTTCTGTGTACCCTGGCTTCAGCGTCTTTACAGCAACCGCTGTTTCCTTCCGACCGGGAGCTTTCAGAATTCCTCGATACACCTCTCCAAACTCACCTACAGCACAGTAACACAATCCACCGAAATGAGAGGCATAAAGGCATCAGATAAATAACACACCCCTATGACAACTCTTTAATCGTGCCTCATGACATATAGGGGTTATTTAAAAACATGAAGGAGGCGATTCAAAATGATAACCAGCATGCATCTGGCCCCAGAGAAGCCTATGAACATTAGTGAGTGGATTCATGGGAGGGGGTCAGAAGGGCATGAGAATCTGTGTTCAACAAGCAGACAGAAAGTGGACAAGGGCCACGTCCTGTGGGCGGCTTGAGAGGGAAAACGCGACCACTGATCTTCTCATTTAAATCTGACGTTTGATATATAGCCTATAAACACTTTAGGACATAGGTCTAATTTAGCGGTTGCTTGTTTTATTTTTAAGTCATGATTAATTAACTCAGGTTTTTTATTATAGCTGTACTCCTCCATGTGGGATATGAAAAAAACCTCCAGAGCGGATTAAGAAAACAACACTAATTCAATTTGAATGACGTTGGGAGGGAAAAAAACGTCTCTGGAGGGAAAGAATTACTACACTGAAAATATTCCAGCTCTAACATGTAAAGCTTGAATAAGACAATTTCTAATGTGTGCCTCGTTTAAGCTGTCACTCCATCGAACTGTAAAAAAGCTGTCACTCTCAATGAACAGTAACATAACTTCAAATCAAGTGTTGAAACTCCCTTCCCCAGAATGCATTCAAAACAGCCCCACAGCGGCTTGTCAAACTGCCTAGATGTACTAACCTGCTCCGATGACTTTCTGCTTTGTGATGTGACTAGGATGGATCTCGCTGGCAAACTTGAGCACCGCCGTGTTGGGGTCTTCGTACGTGTGAGGATCAACATAGGTCTTCAACGGCTTCAACTGGTCTGCAATTAACAGAATTCAGGGAGAATTTAAGAGGAGGGGTTGTTAAAGAAGAAAGCCACTAACTGAAATTGAATGCCACTAACCTGGGCTGGAGAAATAGGTGTCCTCTGGCCCTTGTCTGGTGTGAGAGTTTCTTCGCCTGTAGAAGAAAAACAACTCAATGAATGCTCTATTTTTTAGCAAACCGGCACATTCCTATTCAGACTTGAGTTTTAAGAGTGGCTAGTGCTGGCCCGGCTCCATTCAGTCGAGGAGTGCTTAGAAAAAAAGTGGTCTGTGTTTGCCAATTGGTGACAGAGGTCTGGGTTATCAAAGGGAACTACGAAGGGCTCAGGCCGCCTTCACAGAACCGCTACAATCCCGTCGCCTCTTATCTTATACAATATGCCTCTCTGATTCATCTCCTTTCAAACATGCCTCTTGTTAAGGTACACTTAGTGAGCAGTCAGCGGACAGTCAGCGAATTGATTCTTCCTCAGAAGCGTTAAGGAGCTGTTTCAGTCAGAGTGTGAGAGCGGTGAAAAGGAAACACTGAATGGATTTTTAAGGAGAAAGAAAAGGAACGGCTTGAAGGAGTGACTGGGGAAGAGGTACAAAGATGGGTGTGTGTGTGAAGTGCTCATTGCTAACCGTTTTCGCAGAAACAGGACAACTGCCACGATAAAAAGCATGATGCCTCCACCAATTGCGGCCCCGATGATCACTGCTGAGTTTGCCTGCTTCTGAGGAACTGAGAAAACAATAACAAGGAAGCCAAGAAAATGAGCAATTCAAGAATAAAAACACACTCCATAACATAAAAGAGGAAAGAAACATTTTCTGTCACTTAAAGAGAAAAACATCCGTTCTGACACTGATTTAAAAAATAAGAATAACTATTTTATTGTCTGTTTTATAATGCTTTAAAATGTTTTTTTATTATTATAAAAGACTCTATGATGTGCTTGCCATGCACAGTTTGTTTGTTTGTATTGCATTTTGAAACAGGAAATTTGGGCGTAACATGCCTTTATTGTGTTTTTTATTTTTTTTTTAAATAGCATGTAGTTACATCTCAGACATGAACTTGATTTGCTGGTGGTACTGGGGGCGGGACTTTCTCCTACTTGAGAACATTTGATTGAACTGTGTACATGTGTTTAGCGCAGAATGAGTGATCTGTATTTTGGGTTATTTTATTTAAAACATTAAATTTTTTCAATGAGGTATGTGAATGCATAAATGGCTTCAAATAGAAAACTGAAAGCCATAAAAATGCAATTATGACCTCACAGTAGCAAACGTTTTCATTTTGTTCACCTTGCGGGAGTGTTGAAAACTCCTTTTCCAAGCTGTGGCTGCCTGGGTTTCCTTCTGGGCTGAGAGCTTGAACTTTAAACAAGTAAACGGTGGAAGGAGACAGATCACTGATCTGAACAGAGTTCTTCTCCAGCACCAGAACAGTGTAGGTAGTGACCTTTCCGTTGGCTATCTCCTCATCATTTTCCTGTAGACATGACAATGAAAGGAAGATGATGAAATGGAGAATAACATCATGGATCAAGATTTGCAGTTTCTTATTAAGACCGAAATGGATATTGCAACTGACCTTTTTGCGATACATCAGTTCATAACGTGTGGCAACTGGCTTGGAACGGTGTGAAACAGACCACTGAAGCGACAGGCTGGTGGAGCTGCTGTCCATGAGATGTATCGCAGTCACTTTTGGGGGATCTGGGGGTAAAACAACAGTTAAATTCGAGTCTCTGACGAATGTGAGCTAGTTTATATTGTACACCCCCATAATCTGATCTTAAGACTGTGCAAATAGCGAATGTCACATGGTTCGCTATAGTGAGGGGAAAATTGAGTGTAATTGGAAACAGTCCCAGCAAACACTGTGCACTTTCAATGGGGTTAGGGGGGAAAAACCTGAAATTGGATATGACTGGACTCACCGTACAGACTATAATTAACAAAATATCTGATTTTAATCAGATTTCAAACCACAAATGGATGTGGTCTGAATCAGGTTTGTAAACATCCGACTTTGTGTGTTTTTTAGCTGTTTATACTACAACAACCAAAACGATTTGAGTTCTGATGCTTCTGTTTAAACCTACATTAAAGCCTACTACTATAATGTTGGTAACAGTTTATTTCAATAGTACTAACAGTAAGTAACTTTGCAACTACATGTCAACTAGCAGTCATTAGAGTATTATTTCAACTTTCTATCCCTAAACCTAGCCTAACAGTCTGCTCTTAAAGAGTTAGCAGACATATAGCTCCAAATTAATGAGAATGACTTGATTTGCAGTTTACATATAGTTACAAAGTTACTTATAGTTAGTAGAACGTCTAAAGTGGACTATCAAAATAAAGTGTAACTTAATTTTTTTAATATATTTTAGAGTATTAATTTCCCAAAGCAAAAAAAAACAGTGAAAATATCCAAAAGAATCTAGAGACTGAATCTAGAGACACTGTTTTTTAAAAGTATCTGCATTATTTAATCAGAATTTACGTGAAAAAGCATTAATATTGTGGAGTATCATTGAATTTTTTATAATATATTTTAAAACGTAATTTATTCCTATGATGGCAAAACATTTTCAGAAGCCATTTTAACCCCTTAGTTAATCTGTTAAACTGTTCACTGATAAGTAAGAGCGCTGACCTGTATAATGTAAAGCGGTGTTGATGCTGCTGGTGGCTCTCTTATTGCCGAACTGGGACACTCCGCTCCGTGCCTCCACGGTGAAGGTGTAGTTCAAATGGGGCTCCAGTTCACTCACAGTGACTCTGGTCTCCTTCAGGTCAGTGTTACTTGGATCGAAACGCACTTTTTCACCACAGGGTTGACATGCCCTCCCCTCACAGCGCTCGCAAACCACAGCGTATGTGATATCACTGCGCCCGCCGGTGTCTGCAGGGGGCCTCCATGACAATTGAAGCCTGCCTATTGACATCTGAGCCGTGGTGGCGACCAGACTCTGAGGAGCGGAGGGTAAACCTAAGCAGACAAAGAGCAGACAAGCCTTTTATTTACCCATTCACCTGTACTGGTTTAGATAATCCCTACAGAAAAGAGTGACAGAGTACGGATATTGTATGTAAATACAAAATGACAGCAACTAGCACACGACAGGTGAGATGCAGAAGCAGCTTCTCACCAGAGCAAGCGGCTGTTTCGAGGTCCTTAGGTGCTCTGTAATAGCCGTCCTTGCAGGTGCAGCTGGTGGCGCCAGGATTTGAGGGCTGGGTGTTTTTTGGACAGGGTTTGCAAGCTTCGCTGGACACTGAAGATTTGAAGAAGCCAGACTGACATTCTGCAAAAAAAAAATTAAATGTAAAAAGCACTTGTATGATGACTTGGATGAGGATGAGAGCAAATGGTGCAATTAAACTGCTCACAGCGTATATATATGTCAAGTGATCATCTATGTATGAACGCAGTAAATTAACCTCCTTTGAAGATGTTTTTTTTTTTCTCTACAGCTTTTTTTTTTTGAAGTTGTGTGCGAGAGTGCACAAAGTTGACAGAGCAAGACTAAGCACACTCCTACTCATCCTGTGTGAACCATCCCCCCCATTCTCTACAAACAGGACCAGTCATCCCACATTCCAGAACGGTACCTCTGCTCTCAAAACTCCAGCACCAGATAAAACAGAACAAAACACATAATACCAACAGACACCATGAATGCTAAGTCTAGTAGATATTATACATTCAGACATATACATGTATTTATACATGTATACATATAGACATACAGTGGCCACGCTTAAAAATACAGTTTTTTTTTTTATTATTTCTCAAAATATTAAATAATGTAGCGTTTACTTCCAGTACAATGGCTTTACATGGGGATTTGGACAGGCTGTGGTTGTCAAACACCATAGAACATGTCCATAGTTAATGTGATGAGCTACACCTGTGGTTACTCTAATTTGGACACCTGTGTAAACTTGAGGGGAAATGACATCATACATAACCTAAAAAAATCACCTGAGTTGGTTAAATGTTGTTGAAAAAAAAGTAATACAAGTAATCAAAAAGGGCCACAAACAAAAGGATCATAAAAAGAATGTTGTTGATGTACAACTGCATTTTATAATTTAAAAAAGCTAATTTGTATGAATTGCAATCAAAATCTTTTTGGGGTTACAAAACTTTTTGCATTTAACAGATTCATTAAATTAAGATTAAAATTGAAATAAATATATTCAATCTGACTTCGTAAATGTAGAAACAGGAAGAAAAAGAAAGGTGTCCTCGGAATCGGTCTAGAAACATTCAAACATGCCCAGATCATGTCCTTCCGCTGACTCTCACTCACAATCCTCCACCACCACCCTATGCACACACAAACACACTCTGCTTCCGGTGGGAATCCGGCTCTTTGGTTTCTTAGAGCAGCCACATACAGGACCACTTATTTACTTTCACAATGAAGCTGTGATATCTGGTTTTCAGTTTCAAGCTGCAAGTTTTATCAGTCAGGCAACAAGCTCAGACACACGCGAGGCTTAGATTATTGGTTGCAATATTACACAATCATGTACACCATGTGTCTGATCAGGTGAAATATCTGTATAAATCTGTTGAAATGCTGCCAGAGGCAAAGACGGTGTAACATTAGTAGAGAGATGATTATTGACATTTGCGCAAAAATTTCAGTATTATAGGACACTTGAAAAAGAAGAGTGAAACATATACCTGTGATGAGGAAGTCTATCAGTATAAAGCGACATGTTTTTTTTGTTTTTATTTTATTTATTATTTCTATACCTTTTTATTTTAATACCTTAAATTAATATTTAAAATATATATATATATATTATTTCTGTAATTATTTTATTTTTGCTTAAAATCATTATTTATAATCACATTGAAGAATGTATAGAATAAGCTAAGAAAATAAATATACTATTAGATCAAATGTGTATATTAATGCAATCTTTAAATATGGCCTAAAATGAGCAAATACTTTTTGCTGTCATTGTATTTCTGTAGCACAGTGGTCACATACCAAATCATTGTTTCCATTTTCTAATGGTTTGTTATCTGAAGATTTGCCAAACAGTAATAATTACAGAGTAGGGTGCTTCCTCCTTCCTGAACGCTTTGTATCAATTGAGGCCTTGTTTTGGGTTGAGCCACTTGCTCTCCCTCACAGGAAGGGGGTTAACGGTGGTATACATTACCTCTAAGATTTGAGAGCATGCATTCTCTTATTTCAAAAGAAAACTCGCAGCATGAAAAGAATTCAGCGTGGCAGCGAAGATCGAGTCAATGTGTTATTTATTCCTTCTTTCAAGTTGACTCCTCATCTTGTTTCTGTGCCAGCTGTTGTGGAGACTTTACTGCAACTCATTAACGCGGCTCTCTGCGGAGGTGGGGATAGTGTGGGAGACAGGGGGACTGAGGGAGAGACAGAGAGAGGGATAACGAGTCCTGGTGGGATTTGAAAGGAAAGGGGGGAGTAGGGGAAGAAAAAGAATTGTCCTATTCACAGCGAAAGGGGGCCAAACAGCTGCTGCTGCGAACCCCGTTTCATACGGCCCCCCCTACTCTCAGCTCTCCACTCGTAATCTCCAAATTCTTAAGTCCCCTCGCTTGCCGCATTGCCACATGTGAGTGTCTAGCACAACATTCGACGGCCCATTCAGTCCAGACAACAGGCGCAGAATGCCACTCGGGGCAACGAGAGAGAAAACACTTGTTTCGAATAGCGTAGATGCCGCACGACGCGTTAATACGCTGCCTGGCTTCTTAACAGCCACGGACAAAAACCTGACAGCGTTTGGAGGGCTGCTTTAATCCTTTTATGCAAAAAGTTTACAAAAGACTCGAAACTTATTCAAAACACTTTGTGTGTAAGGAATCAGATCTACCAACTTTTCGAGCCAGTGAAAAAAAAAAAAGTGATGTAGGACTTTATAATTTTGCTCAGAAATTGCATAAAGAAGAATAATTAAAATAAATGAATAAATAAATATTTCTTTGTGGAGGGTGTGGTTTTACAATTGGTTTGTAGCTTTTATACCAACAAAATAATATTATATATATACGTATATATTATATATTAATATATATTACTTTTTT
The DNA here is from genome assembly GCA_032353835.1 of Enteromius viviparus. Lineage (NCBI taxonomy): Eukaryota > Metazoa > Chordata > Actinopteri > Cypriniformes > Cyprinidae > Enteromius > Enteromius viviparus. Next base: position 6,687,517 of record JAUCNO010000663.1, read on the forward strand.
ATTTTTATATAAATTAAATAAATGTTTTTATAAACATTCAAATAATTACAATGAATAAAAAATTATAAAAACAATAAAAAGCAAGTAACACACTAAATTAAATGTGCAAATTCGATGTATAAAAACTGAAAAAGTAGGGTTTGTTTGTAAAATATACTCCAATAATCTGTTCATTTAGAAAAATAATTTTACAACTGTCATTCTCCACTGAATTCAAAAGCTACTGTTGTGTTTTTAGTCAACATTTCACTTTCCAAAATACTGCAGGAATGTGATTCAGCGCGAGGGGCTTTGTCTTCGCATTTTGGACACAACAGGAAGCAGGAAGCGCGAGGCTGACGCGTAGCTTCCTTCCTAAGGCAGCCAATCAAAGCATGCATGGACAGAGAAGGCGAATGTTAGACACACTCTGGAAAGGAGAAACTGGCTCATTTGCCAAAATTGTAGCGAGAGGTCAGAGGCGAACAGCGACTTATGGCTTTTGAGGAACGTTGATTACATTTATGTAATACAAACTTCCCAGCAGAGCTGCAGAGATGTGTCGGGCGTCTTTCATGGGCCCCGTCTTACTATCTGGCACCGAGAGCCCAGGCCATAAGAGCCTCTGAGTGACTGTTTGTTTATTGTGAGAGTAGCTGGATCCTGCTCGCCGATGACCTACTGGGGTCTGTGAGCCGTGTGGGTTGAGTGGAGCAGTCGGAGCGAAGACTGATGAGAGGGTGACGTTAATGGACGGATGTATGGATGGATGGGTCGACAGAGAAGGGGAAGGAGGGCTGAATGAATGAGTGTTTACATGGCGGCGGGACAGCGCAAAACCCCTCCAGGACAAGAGTTTGACAGGGGGGGTTTCGAATGAGAAAAAGGAAAGAAAAACAAAAGGCCTAGTCATTTAAACCTAGGCACGGAGGGGCTTACATGTAGCCTTAGGCAGAGTTGAGTTAAAGTGTGCTGCTCCACCAGGTGTTGATGGCCAAGTAAAACAAACACCAGAGCAGAGTGAGTGCGGACAGCGGCCAGGGGCTCATTTCACAGGGGAAGAGGTTAAATTCAGACAGAGAGCCACTGAGAAAATAAAACACGCAAGCATAAGAAAATGAAGATTGAGATAGCATGGTGCAATCATAAACATTGGTTTTCTGTGGCCTACACGGAGGCGAAGACAAATTTACAGCTCAGCTATATGCGCTTCATTCATTTAGAATAATATTTGTAAAACATAAACTTATTTTTTACTCTGCTATGGTTTTGTTTAATTTTTAATAAAAAGAGATGCACATTAAAAATAGATGAAATTAGGTTTCAAATATTGAAATCGTGTTTTTATATCAGTTCATCCCTAAATATTTAAACATAAGAGTTACTCAGAGGTGCATTTTCTAACTAATTTTCAGAAAAAATCCACAGAAAACATCTCTGAATGGTCATTGAAGTGGTTTTTATGGTCAGACGGGACAAAGCCATGTGTGCTGTGTGTGTGCTTGTATGTATGGGGGGGTATGCAGTGGTAACATGAAGCCAGCAGGGAGGGAATGGTCTCTAGGTGTGGTGAGAGCATTAGTGCAAAGGATTATCAGCCCAATGGAACAGTTGTAAGAGAATTACATCTACGCTTTACAATTCCACTCACTCTTTCATCTAGTCATTAACAGACACAATAAATGCTCTAATCCCTCTCTTTTCACACTTTCCACTCATTCTAAAGGAAAGAGGGCAAGAGGAAGAGAAGATGACAGCACACAAAAGGACACAAACACTGAGACTCATCCAGCAGATTTGTTAATTAAGAAAACAGTTAACTAAGAAACACTACAAAAATCTCTCAACTGAATAGGCATAACCAGTACTGGTTTGCTTTCATACAAATCATCCGCCCATCGACCAAACTTTGAGATGGCAACACAGATGGGAAAAGTCAAAAATGTTAAGCAAAGGCATAAACAAAATTCCTTAATAAGTGGGAAATGAATAACTGAATGAAGCCAGTGACTGAGAGCGACAATAGAAAACCCTGATCGGACGAGTTGGAGGGTCACTGAGGATTAGAAGGCCTCCGGTTTCCGCTATAGCTTGTCCTGTTTCGGGGGACACAGAGCTGACATGGAGGCAGGAAACTGCTGATCTCACATTTTAGCAGTTTAGCACAATACACTCAGCACATGCACACAATCCTGAAGTTAACGCCTCATGTAAAAGCCACAGTGTAAATAAGGAGTAAAACTAAATATTCCACCCCGTTGGTGGACCAACTATTTCACTGCACTCTGAAAAAAGTACCAAATTATATACGCAAAAATGGCAGAATTGTACATGACCAATTACTAAGGTGGAAAAATCCACACAATTCCCTCCTTATGGTGACTCACTTTATCATCAGTTCACCTCCTCCTACACGGTCAACGCAAACGTTTTGTGTTCTAGTGAGCATAGTTTCATTTAATTTGTATGTTTTAGCAGTCATTATCCTGAAATGATCAGAACAACCATGTCATCCACTCTCGTTTTATTTGATGTTGGCACATAAGGTTGACGGAGGATCAAAGACGTCAACCAAACCCATTTGGAAGCGCTCCTCATTATCTAAACTTGCCCAGACAAATGGTACCGCAATGGAAAGAACTGGCAATGAGTTGTTGTGGTTGACTGCTAGTTGGGTAAGATTAAGAATCCCATAGGTGGAGATAATTGATTTCTGGGGCTTAATAGGTATACAAGAATTAAGAAAGCAAAAGAAGAAGGCATTAGCAGCACATAAAGCAGAGAATGATTACACCTCAGGGTATGGATTATACTGCTTTTATCAACTGGTGGAATACTGCTGAACTATATTTAGCGCATATTTTAAGCTTCACACAATTGCTTAAATTTTATCCAATTTTTTACTTTAGCCTAGACAACTACGCTATCTCACTTTTAGAGGATTTCTGTATTCCACTTCTGCGCTGTCACCCAATGGCTCGAGGTATTTAAGTACTCTGTGCAATTTCTCAAGCAAGGAATTCCAAAATTTCACAACCTTTTGACCGTACATGTATGTTAGTCAGAGCTAACGTTTATTTAAAATGCTTTTGCACGTAAACCAGGGATGGCCTAAAAGCATCTATTTGTCTCTGGGAGACAGAAGGGATAAGCAAAGCTGTTTATTTACAAGACACCATTTGAAATCTCCCAGAAGAGCTTCAACAGTGTTTGCAGGGCCGTGTGAAAGTGGATGTTTAAACATTTTAATACATGTAACTTCCAAGACCTGCAGTCAAGGCCAAAAATAACATATTGTCATTGGAGCTGCCAATAACAATAAATATAAACCATGCCTGGTTGGTTTAATTTCGGAAGACTCTAGGGATCACAATCCGTTTGAGAGAGGGTACAAAGGTGGGAAACTAAGAACGAGAAAACAAGAAAGCAAGCAAGAAAGGAAAAGACCAGAGTAACAGGATAGGAAGAAGATCCATCCAAAACCAGTACTTATGGCTCTTGAGGACACACACCCAAGTCAATTACTACCCAGCCAGTCACTCACCACACATTATACACACAAAACTCTAACTTGGTCACCCATAACTCTGGGCTTAACATGTTCCAGTGCAGGAAAAGCCTTATTTACAGTAAAGCACAAGGACTTTTCTACTGAAATATAACGCCGCTATTAAAGATTCGAGACCGTCCAGCTTCATCAGTGTCTTGTTTTTCCTATAGATCAACAATATGGTGGCCAATAGCACTTTGACATGTTCCAGAAACTATAGCTGTCCGAATCTGGCAACCTCGGTTTACTGTGAGTGACAGGGTGTGGGCATGAATTCCTAGTGTAGTCTAGCATAGGTCAGGCAGCACGTCTTTGTGTGGTCAACAAAGGTATGCGCTCTTTTATTCTTTATGACTGAGAAAGGGTGTGTTTTATTAGTGGAAAACTGTGTCAGCATCAATATAGATTAAACCGCAGGGCCGCTTGCATGTCTGATATTTATATTGTTAAGAAATTTCACCACCACAGGACAGTTTGCCATCTTTTTCAGAGAGGGGAACGGTTGTCTGACCCCACCCATGCATTTACCCATAGTTCCCTGATCTGGCTATTTGACAATGATTGCCTTTAATCAACAGTACATCCATCAACGTGAGTCAGCTCTGGCCTGGAGCTCTCCTCAGGGAATTCCTCAGGCAAGCAGTAGTTGGGAAGGCTCCTTAATAAACCTAGCAGGAATGCATCAGCCGAGTGAAAGAGGCGCAGGCGGGGGGGGGGGTCTGGAGAGGGGGGTTTGTCTCTGAACACAGCACTACATTGTTCTGTTACCTTTACATTCCATTCTCCACCTTTCCACTACAATCTCCTCCCTCTCCAAAGTCTGACACTTTATCTTTTCCCATTCTAAACCATGCACACACACCTGTTCCCACAATTCCTGGACTATAACACAAGGAATGTGCGCAAAACAAACAAAAATACACGTGCATGAACTTGGCAACTGTAATGTGCATTAAGAAATTGTAACCCAGATGCCCTGTGTGAAACTTTGCTATCATTTGAGTTTCTCTCGCCTGCATTTTACCTGTCGCTGCATGTGGCTGAATTGTGGAAATATGTTAAAGTGCTGAGGTTAGAGGACGTTTAAAACTGCATTATTCTAATCAAGTCCAAACACGCCAGTGCTCTCATTTCCACAGTCACAAAGCACTTTAGGACTGTCACATGGCTCATCTTGCTCTGGTGTGGCAGGGATGAGAACACAAGAGGAAAAAAAAAAAAACAGGTGACTGTGACATACGCCTAATAAAAAGAGAAATTGTCACTTTCTCAATGCAAGATTTAAAGCTGTCATTGAAACGTTCTGCCTAAAGCACAATGGGTTTGCAAAGTCGTTGACGTCTGAACTTGTCCTTTAAAGAATGCTGGGGGTTATGGGAGTCAAACGCATAGTGAAGAAGAACAAACACCTTTCAAATTTTAAGAGTGACAGCATGACAAAATGGCTGATAAGCAACTTAAAATATGGAAAGTATATAGAGTACAGTATATAGAAAGTACAATACATTTTGCAGAGGTATAAAGATCAAATATTTTCTCTCGATCTCTTTATTTATATATATATATATATATATATCTGTATATATAGCAAAAAATTATTACAAGCTTAAAGAGTAAAAAATGCAGTGTGTGTAAAAAAGTATGTTACATTGTATAAAACGAGAGCCCTTAAAGAACAGGAAGAAACTTTAGTATAGGATTTCTTATATACAGTGCTGTAAAATAATCAAAAGCCACTAGCATGCACAAAACATTTTTGTAAAATAGAACAGTAATTTATATAATGATATACTACAACTGAAATGCTAAATCACAATCTATGTGGAAGTCTACTCAATATTCAAATTTCTGACCCAAACCAGAAATCTTAAATGACAACAGCTGGTGCTAGACTCAGTCTGTGGAAACCAAACAAAGAAGCTTATGTCTTACCTTGGCATGCATCGTTCATGGCTTCGAACCCGGGTCTGCACTGGCATTGGCTCATAGGTACCACCCATTCCCCATCCGTGGTGCAATAAATGCGAGGTTGATCCTCACTTACAGCATTTGAGACGCAACTTCCAGCCACCTCTCGTAGGCCTTGATTCTCTCCCCCTGCCACAGTCTCAGGGAACACTGCCAAGCTCTTCACTGTTGCTGGACATGTTTTATAGTAAACCCTGACAGAGTAGATGGCGACACAGGCCCCAATGTCCTGAAAGGCCAGGTAGAAGCCCTTGCGGGAAAGATTATCCACTACTTTTGTCTCAATGTTCATCTTCATCTCTCCAAGGTTGGATATTTCATCTGGAGCAATGGTGGCCACTTTGCGGAACAGGCCTTTGCGGAAAGCAGTGCCAATGTCCGCGTCTGCCTCATAGGCATGCAAGTTAAATGTCTCCTTGCAGATAAGCGAATCTGCTTTGAAAGAGTTGCAATCACGGACTACGAATCGCAGCTCCACGAAGACCCGAAAAGCGGTGGGGTGGCGCTGAATGAATGTCGTACGAAGCCAGTTGTCTTGTTCTCGTTCCTCCACGTTACATATATAATAGTTGTACAACAGAGAGCCGTTCACAGCCCGCTGGCCTATCTCCCACTGCAACGTGAAATAAAAAAAAAAAGGATGTTAGCAAGAAAGTCAAAACCAAGGTTGTGGAAAAAAAAATTCAAAGAAAAGATGCCAGCGAATGCTGAGGACAAAAATAACACGAAATGTTCTGACCGTGGAATTTTAAGTAGTAGTGAGGATGCTGGTCAATTACCCACCAACTTCTGGCAAGGAACAATGCAGCAGTCTTTCTATTGCATGACTGATGTAATGTGCTGTAACATATCTGTTCACATGCAGTGTGCATGTGTGTTCTTAGCTCTAATTTCATGTGCACCACGATATTAATTACAGGAAAGGTGCATTGTTTTCATAGTGTGTGGCATGGCAATAAACTGGTTTCTGCAACGAATGCTTCCATATAAAAGGAACTTTGTGGTTTAAAGCATTGCATACATTTGAAAGGCATTGAACTCTTTAAATAAACAACAGCTCATTAAGAGCGCAGTTAGCTTTCTATAAAGCTGAACATGCTGACACCTTGTTCACATTCTTAATTTCTTTGCTTTTTCCATGAGAGTCTGAAGGAAAATGCTTTAGGTTTAATTACTTTGCGTGCATTTGCCTTTTCCACGTTTTAAGGTATTGGTGGGAAGGAAATTAACAAGTCTGTACTTGCCATCCCAGATCATTCCCTGCTGGAAAACCTAGTAGCTTATTTGAATCATGGTTTTAGCTGATCTAACATTGTCAACCAGCTATCAATACCCAGCTTGACTACCCTAAGAAACTATGCCCAGTATCGTTGCTTGTCCAAATTGGTCTTATAACCAGCTACTATGTTATAACCCACATCCTTTTGATTTCAAAACCAATTACGCTTCTAAATTCTAGTTAACATTATAGCTTCAGCTCACGTCACAAAAAGCACCATATGCGCCAACCTTTAAAAGTTAATTACACCCTCAGTTTTACAGTCGCTAACACGGGGCTTTAAAATCGCACGAGACTACAAGTGTTCAGCAGACAATGTATGTGCAATCCTCTAAACTTTTCCAGGAACGTTTTGAGGGTAAAGTCCAATAAGAAGAAACCTGTTCATTCAAAAATGACAAACAAACGAAAAGAAATACAGCCCATAAAACTGAAGGTTCTTACGGGAGAAGTAGCCTACAGTAAACTCACCCCGTGTTCAACAGGCGATGTCAACCAACCCAACTCTGCTCCCGAAGCCACCATATCCAGCAGCACCTCTGTGACAATAACGCAAAAATATCATATATTAAATATTTCGGAAGTGGTACACAAAAGTAGTAATTGATAAAGCAACAGTGAAGTAAATATGCAATAATACCCGGTTCCTAGTAGAAACAAACGTGTAAATAATGTCTGCAGCTACTTAAAATTATAGTTGAATAATAAAAAAACTACTAGGAAGACTCATTGCCAAGTCCAGTTAGTAGCTAGTCTATGTTTTATTGCTACTTCGCTTATAATTATTTTACGTTCGCGAGAGATACATTTTGCTACATGATGTTTAGATATAAAACAGTCTATTAGCCTAAAGGCATATACTACATTTTAAACAATTTCAACAATTAGAGGTAGTCTATTTAAACTTGCAATTAATTTTTACGCACGAACTTGCACCGGAACGACGAAACCAGTAACGTTAGATATAAAAAAAATATCTCTTGTTTCTCAAACAGGTCGATTTAATACTATGACAAACATTGCAGTAATGCCAGTGATTGCCATAGAGACGTTTAGGTAGCTATATACGGCGCAGTAAAATATCTTTAAAATAGTTTAAACCATGTGTGTGAGAAGTTTTAGAAAGTTTGAAAGAATAAATTCCACGTACCTTCCTTTTTCTGAAGAGAAATAAATACAAAGTTCATAAATACATTGACAAATAAAACACGCTTAATCCGTCTGTAATCCATGTTGTGTTCGGAGTGGACAGTGATGTTGTCTGCTCCACGCTCAGTCCTGTTGCGCTCTCGACAGACTCATTGAGAAACGCGGAGCTTGCTGAACCCCGCCCTCTGGAATGTGATCGACGTCTTTATAGGAAGGAGGTGGTCATGGGTATTGACATGTATGAGCTCCACGCTGGGACCCCGCCCCTGACCTTTCTTTCAGCGTGTAGCTTACCTGTAAAATTTACAGTATACCAAATTCTTAACTTTCAAGACATCAAATGGAGGCATCTTCCCTTGAAACGTTTTTTTTCTATCCATATCAGAGATCCTAATCTTCGTAACAATTATAACCATACAACAAATGCCCTATATAAGGTAGGTAATTAACTAATCAAGTTTTTTTTATTTGTTATAACATTTATTTTTAATTTGTCATGTTTATCGTTTAAAATAAATAAATAAAATCCAAATTAATGTTTTGTGTTCTCACTTTCAGTTCAGACGAAAACATTTTCTATTTGAAAAATTATGGTGTATAAATGATGACAGATACTTTTTTTAGGTGAACTTTTTTTTTTTCAAGAATGGCATAATGTATAGTAGGACCAAGGTTATTACTACTGACTAAAACTAAAACAATAACAATTTTATTTGAAAAATTTAAATAAAACAAAATTATTTTTAACTTATCTAAATAGGCTATTTTTTATTTTTTGCTAAACATCTAAACCATATATGAAATACAGATGTTTAAAAGAAGAAAAACAAATGCAAAAATTATGAAATTATAAAATTTTAATGATAATGAAAAATGTAAATAAAAACAAATTTTAAAGTTATAATAAAAAATTATATTACAAAATCAATGGCACTTAAATACAAAACTGTACATTTATGCTTATTGTTAAAGAAATGTGCAGCCTATAATCAAAATGCCTTCAAAAATGTATCAACTGTAAGCACTGGTAAGAGCTGGAGTATAATACTGAATTCATGACAAAAGTGTCCCATAGCAACTCTTAGGAATTTAGGAGTCAAGCTCCCTGTGTTTGAGACCCCTACTTAGCTGCTCCACTGACAGCCACACAGTGGAGTCACCAACAAGATGTGCACAAGAGAAAGCTTTTATTGAACAGATACATTTTACGACAGTCATCCCACTTTCAGTTCATTTAGATAAAAATTGCCAACAAACAGGAATGTTTTATTGTTTTGTTTTTTGTAAATAACTTATATATTATCTTCAAAATTATGTGCAACCCCTGTTTGTTGAGTTCATTATTGCACTGCTCTTGCCAAAAAAAAAAAAAACACTTTCCACACCTCTGACGACTCCATATCCACAAAATCTTTAACACCAGGGGCTGCTCCCAACATTTCAGAGATTTTTTTGGTTAACAATGCCATCTCCTTAACTTCCCACACCACTATTCTCACCTCACACCCCTTTTTCACACATACATATGAACTTAAGAGATGGATTTACATAGAAATGTATCATTAAAAAGTAGCTATTCTTGCACAAACATTATTCTTGCAGCAAGTTTGTAATATAATTATTTGTAATACATGTTAAAGCCTTCATGTGAATGGTGAGAGCTGTATTTTGATTTTGCATTCAGTTTATGTTCGTACACGAGAGCAATTTGAGATTATAAAATGTAAAGCACTAGCTGCAAATAACATCGTAAATCTTGAAACTTAAGTCATGAATGGATGAAGAGTGGTTTGAAAGTGTGGGGGAAGTTGTGAAGGCAGTGCTGTTGAAGGACAGGTGGTAGTCCACTCAAACAGCAGGTCTTTTGTTACATAGCCCATCAACATACAGCGGCAAGTGTTGCTCAAAGACGCATGTGTGAGCTAATGTATATCTATATGTATAATGTGGAAACACTGCAGCTTCCTGCTCTTAAAGGGACAGTTCACCTTATAATGAAATATCTGCCTTCATTTACACACTCATGTCATTTCAAACCTGTAGGACTTTTTTTTTCCTGCACATGGATCCGCACACCTCCGTTAAAATTAACACACATTAAAATTACATATTAAATTAAAATAATATTAGAAAATATTCATATAAAAAAATGTAATAATAAAAAAAATGATATGCTGTAATAGTTTATCAATCATGCTAAACTAAAATTGTCAGGGATATCATAGTAAAGGGAAATGTTTAATAAATATTTCACTGAAACTGGGTGTGAATTTTTATGTTTTTTAGTTTGTTATGGTAACGATTGAATCTGGATTGACATACTGTGTGTAATCACATGATAAGAGTCATTAGCTGGTAAATTTGCAAACCAGGTCAAAAGTTCAAGAAGATGATTTTTTTACTGCGACACAAAGTGCTTGGTAAAATATTTACTTCGATCACGGTCAGAGTTCATTTTACTGTAAGATCACAGCCACAATTCAGAAAGACACTCAAGAGCAGAAGACCACACACATGCTGTGCCACATGAAGGGGCTTAAACAGGGGGGGGTTCGCTTGGGAACTATCACCACAGAAAGTTTATGAAGCAACTTCAGCGATTACATACGTAATCATAAAACAGGACATTTAAATAAGGACTGCATCTTTAGGGCAATAAACATTAGGTGTGGTCACTTTTGTGCTTAATGACAGACAGAATTAGGCAGTGAGAGAGAAATCAATGATTAGCCTACGTTTGTTTGGCTGAATTGGAGTGAGAGTCGTCACTGGTATCTATAGCTCATATACGACCAACACTTTAAATGTCGTTTCAGCATCTTGGTTGAACTGCACTGTGGACTCGACAGTATGTGGTTGCAGATGGAGATAATGATGGGAATAGAGGAGATGCCACTGCGGCCCTAACCCTAAAATTACTGCAAGACTGTGTGGTCGGTAGAAAGAGACATAAAGAGAAATTCCACTCCACTGACCGATTTTCCAACGCTTCAGCATCTCTGAAATGCAGCCCGTTCTGTTGATTTGGATGAAGGGGGCTGGAGATGGGGTCTTTGCTCTTTTGCTTAGCATCACAACTTCTTCATGGATCATATGTTTATTTTCAATTGTGTAGAGAGAGAGTCACTACTGTGTAATCAAGAAAATGAAATGATTATTACTAGCAAGCTGAGGAACCCAGGTTAAATTAAAGCAATGAACCATCGGAGATTGTACATTACAGTGATTTTACACAAAACAGAGTGCCTTTTAACCATAAAACTCCCATAACCATTAAAAAAGAGTCTTGTGTGGCATGTTTAATAAAAATGGTGGTAACAGCACTACATAACAAACACCAATTCATTAAAAAAGTTGTTTACACTAAACTGTGCTAAGTATAAAATTGTACTTCTGAAAAAAAGTCTGTTACTATATGCTATAGTAGTACTCCAAACTAAGGGTTGTTATAATTTTGAATTTTTTTGTCTATGTCAGTAAATATGTAAATAGATTTGAACTATACTTGGAATAAATGTATTTTAAAAAATTTACTTTTTTACTAGAGGTGTTTACGGTAAAATAACTTTATATATATATATATATATATATATATATATATATATACAGCAGTTTGTTTGCAGTTGCCAATCAAAGTAGCAATTTGGTGAATTAACTGTAAAAATATTTTAAATTGTAAATAAAACAAATATTGGGATATATTGAAAAATCTGTCATTACTGACCCCTATGTCATTCCAATCCCCTAAGATTTATTTTATTTCTTTCTATGAAACACACAATAATGTTTTTGTGTTTATTTTTTTTTACATCATCAATGGTATCAATGGTAACCAGAATGGTTTGGTTTTAAAATATGGTTCAGTTTTTAAAATATCTTCTTTTATGTTTCACAGAATAAAGTACGTCATACTGGTTTGGAACAACATGAGTGAATGACCAAAGAATTTCTTTTTTTAGGATATACTATCCTTTTAATACAAAATGCTGTCACACACACATATAGTCATTTCCCAACTTTGAACATTTTTCTTATCCAATCTAAATTGAGAGTCAGAAGTATCCATTTTATATTTCACAATACAGTACAATTACAGCAGATAGATAACCTGATGCAACATTTTGTGGATTACGGCAATTTGAATTCTTGTGCTTGGTATCATAAATCTCATTTATCATTTCACCGACACACCCCAACACAAACAGACCAAAGAATCGAGACCGGCAGGGAAACGAGCAGCCACTGATAGCTGGGCAATCATGTGATCATCAGACTACATAAAGCAGCGCACATATTCACTTGAATGAATAAATGCTCTCTGGGCACCAAGGGCCTTTAGAACAACATTCCAATGCTCTGACTTGGAACACAACAATATACCTCCTGTTTAATTAGATATGCTCAAGGCTCAGTTAACACAAGACCAGCAGAAGGGATGTTCTAGATGCTCATTGGAGGTGAATGACCTTGTCACTGGGGAATTCATCCTCCAAAAAAAGTTATCTCTTTGAGGAAACTGTATGTGCGTGAGAGATGAAGAGATTGAAAATACAAATAGCGTTTACTTCGCTCTGACAGAGTTGGCATAAATCACATTGCTTACTTGCTGTATTAAATCCCATATAATGTCTTCTTGAATGGCCACCTGTTGATTCAGTGCTCACGACCCACCCAACATCGAGTGTGTTCAGTCATGCGTCATATCAGATGAGCCTGGCAGAAGGAAGAGATAGAGAAGCAAATAATACACGGGTTTGTGTGTCCTAACTGCGTGATTGAATTCTGTTTGTGTGCACTTGTGGTTGGCTAATGGGTTACGGCTTCACTGCTCTGTATTAAGTGAGCAGACGGCAATAAGGCACCTGTTCCAGCAGTCTGAGCCCCAGGAGGTTAACACTGGTTTATTGAGGTAGGCATTAGGAACGTCAGGCATGTCACCCCCCCACAACCAGCTGACTGGCCCTTCCTTCCTCCCTCGCCCTACAAAGGGGCCATAGCCAAGAGAAAGTGGAAGGCAGCTGTGTAAATTACTGACGGAGGGGGAAACTCATAATGTAGTGGTATCACATAAGGAAAAGGAGGAAAGAGGAGGATCAAAGTAGAGATTAGTCAAAAAACGAGATAAAAAAGGATTACAACAGATGGAAATGTGTTATTCGCTTGATAAGAGCGAGGGACCCTAAATTTTGAATCTAGCAGCTCAGGGATGATTTGTTGCATGGTTATGTAGCTCATGGAAGTCTCATTATCAGTGAAAAGATAACAATCGGAACCAATGAGAAACAATTTGGGTGTAGCAAAGAACAGCGCAATGTGACGTGCAAGAAGTTGAAACAAAAACTGGCATACTCTCTGTACAAAAGCAGTCCAAATTAATATAAAATTCTCAATGCAAATTTTGGGGATTGCTTTTAAGTGTCAATGATAAATAAATGAAAGATATGAGGAACAATAATGAAAAGGAACAACCTTTTAAAAATATTTTTTTTGGAAATTGTTTTCAATATATATTTAATGGAATAATTCTACAATATATCATAAAGTGTCAAAAATATATTTTATTATAAATTGAATTGATGTACTAATCAGTCATAATACTCATTTTCTATTCTCAAAAAAAAAAAGGAAAATCAATTATAGCCAAATTTTAAGGGAGTTTACACTCCTACAAGAATTAATTTTTTAAATATTTAAAACATACTTGTCGTTAGAAAAAAAGTGAATGCATTTTTAATAAAGTTAAAGGTGAATAAATTAAAATGTTAATAATTTAGATACCAAAAAGACATTTAAAATTTTACCGTAATTAGGGAGTCACCCCACATGACATTCAATATTTAAAACACACTCATCATCATAGAAAAGGTGTATTCATTGTATGAATGACTTGTATTTTAAATAAATGTTAAAGTGGAACGAATTAAAAGTTCAATAAATTAAATAAACAGTACCAACAGTAAATAAATAAGGTGACCTTAAAACGAGTACTAAATAAATAAATTCTCTGACCCAAAAAGTCAAATGATGTTGACAGCTGGGCAGGCTTGTGAAAGAGAGCTGCTCTATTTTGACAGGCAAATAGTGCTTTGGAACCGAAGGCTGCAAATCATTCCCTTATTTGCTGACAGATGTCACATCTTACACGCTGCTGTGAATCTGTGACCCATCATCTTCTCATGGGGGGCTTTAAGTGAGGTACGAGAACACGTCTGTCCTTGCTAGCCCGGCTTAAACACCACCCTCAGAATGATTCACCAGATGACAGCAGCCCTCTTCAATTTAAGCAGATTGGCACATGGTGACCAAAGATGCAGACGCTCTCTTTCCCAACCCCCTCCCAAAAAGCACACACAAAAATCCACAGGTGAACACAGTTTACTACAACCATTAAACACTAATAAGGCACATACTGTTTGAATCAATATTCTATTCAGTTCACTTGAATTAGTTTGAACAGTCCCACATTCCGACAGTTCTATTGTGAATTTTGGTTATGATGATTCAGCACTCTGAATAAATTAAAAACATTTCAAATGTGTTTCCATTGATATGCAGACTGTCAAATGTATGGAGCTGATGAGAGCGTATGTCAAATTACAGAAGCCGCCCCTTTAGTGTGCTTTAGGTACATGAGACGGTAAAATTGGTGCCAGTCACGTAGCACTCCTATACAACATTTCTCTTCCTCTTTTTCATGCCCTATTTCTCTCTCCGCTCCGTCTGCTTGCTCTTACATGTCCCTAAAGTTCCACCTTAACCACAAATAAATCAGGTGCGTTGGTAGGGTGTGTGTGAGAGACTTCCAACAGGCAGGAACAACTTATGCAATCCGAAATGTTGCATTGTCGTCCTGCATATATGATTCTTTCAAGACCACACATGCCCACTGCACCTGAACAACAAGTACCATTTTGAAGAGGATCTGTATTTCTTATGTTATTTATTGGTTTTCATTTCTGTTTACAAATGTGACTATAAACAGTTACTAATTTGAATTTACTAATCTCAATATATATATATATATATATATATATATATCAGGAAGGCAGTGGCTGAAAAAACTGGATGAGGAAAAAATACACAATGCAAATCTTACAAAATATGACATTAAAAAGAGTATAAATCACTAATTTTCTTAAAAGAAATATTGTCCAACATAAGACAGCGTGAATACATGATCTGTGTGTGTGTGTATGATATTTATTTTGTCAACTAGTTGGGAAATAAGCAGTTTTAAATAACCTGACATTAACTTGTTCTTGGATTTGGTCTGTGTGCTTTTGTCAAGACAACTGTTAATAATACAAACTTATTTATTTATATAAATTGACAACAATACACAGCTATTGTACATTTTCTTGTAAAAATGACAAAATTAGTAATAATGCTTGACAGTGTATGTCATAAAATTCACTCCCTTTAAGCTAAACATCCAGTTGAATACGCCTACACCAGTCTTACTGTCAAACGCTCTGAATAATACATCCTTGCTGGGATTGCATCTGTCTTATGTTGTTTCAACGATTTCAACAAGTCAGAAAAAGCTTACTGTCTGGCTTGTGGATTTTCCTTTTTCAAACTTGGTGTAATCCATTGACTATAATAGATTAATTTCACAGGGCAACAGATATGCCCAAAAGCTGCCTCACCCAAAACCCAGGCATTGTGGGAGTTCTGGGTTTGTCGAAACCCTGGATGTTTTAAACTAAACACACGCGCACACACACAGTCAGAACATTGTGTTATTTAGTTAAAGTAATATTGCAGGTTATGTTAAATCAATTACGCAGCATCATTTGGATTTAAAAAACTGGCCGCATTCGCATCCATTGTACGCACCTCACCGCAACTTCAGTTTTATGCAGCTTTCAATGAAAACAACGGACAAGTCAAATTATTTTATGTGGTAATCAAGCTCATGCCACAAACTGAGCTTAACTTGTATTGAAACCAGAATCGCAAGAAGCAAAACAAATCTCAGAAAGTACAACCAGATTCAAGCCGGCACTGTACACTCTTGATCTGATCCCAGCTCTGCCCAAACTGACCCAAAGAGAAACATTTTATATGTAATTATGTGCAAGGCCTGTCTTTACTTGCATCTGAGATTATATTTCAGCCTCAGAGCAGAGGAGATGATGTCACGGAGGAGGTAATGTGTTTGCATGGTTTAAGTCACCAGGTGAATCCTATCACAGCAGCAATGACCTTTTCCAGTCTTTTTCTACGCAAAGAGCAAGCTGACTCCAGTGCTATCTGATCCAGCATCCACATCCTGGCTATTGTGTTGGGTGTGAAAAGAAGAGCTGCATCAAATCCTAACGCTTTCTTCAGACTATTCTGACAGAAAGTGAGACACAACGGTGTGGTATCTTGACATACGTCATCTTTTAGCGCATTTTCGCGTGATCTCCGACGAGGTCTCCTTTTCCTATGACTAATTCGGAGATAAAAATGGAACCCTGAACCATTCAAAAAGATTCATTTAAGTCTGCCCTAACTAAAAGGTCAGAAGGCTCTCATATTTACACCTTTTTGTTGCTTTGTGTTGATTCAGCTATTCACAGTAAACTGTATTGAAGCTTTGCACGAAGCTTCGTGAGCCAAAAAAAAAGCCATTAAAAATCAAGCCGTCTGGTTTAAATTTGCCATCACGCAAGAGGCTCATATCAGATAAACACAGTATGTCAATGAAGTGACGCGATTATCTAAAAGCAGCCTATATTTATGTTATCAAATGTCTAAGCATGATGTAAGAAGAGTGACGTTAAGGCAGGAATACTGTAAAGAGAGGTGTAATTGTCCAAAAGTGTCCTCAGCAGCTTTTCATGTCTGGAAGAGATATTTTAAATAATATGTAATAGCCATTTGGAGGTCAAGACTATGAAAGGAGCCATTGTTTCATGTACTATGGGCCTACATGCCTTACATTGAGTTCACACTTCTTGTTGGGGGACTCCATCTTTCGAAGCAAAGGTGAGTGTATTGTGATTCTAATGGCCAATCACAAGTGTTCAATGAATCAAATCTGTGATTGGCTGCAAGAAACCTTTGAAGCTTTCTAGAGCATAAACACAGATAAGCACATGATGCTTTCTGCATCACCAATATTCCTATGCAGTTTCTGACTGCGTGAGAAAATCATAGTGCGGTGGGCAGAGAGCGTGAGAAAAGTGATATATAGGCAAGATAAGATAAAATAAAACATCTCCTTGTTTTAGAGCGAAGTTGCATTCCTCCGCAATCTTTGCATCTACGCCCACCTTGTCGTCTCGTTTGAAATATAAATAATTAAATCATTGCTGGCTTTAGGGTTTTGTCTAAGTAACAAAAGCAGTGCGAATGTAAATCTATTTCTGATAAGGAATGTATCAGCTCAGCAGCTTGGGAGATAATTTAAATTGCAAGGATGCTTAGCGTGGCCAAATGACTGGTGGAAAGTGGACACTTATCAGAAAAAGAAAAGCCAACCCCAGTATTTTCAGCATTCTTAACATTTTCCTTCTCTTTCTAATTTGGTCCCTTGGAGCCCAGTCAGTGTGGTTCATGCCCATAGAATTAGAGAGCTGGAAAGATGAAGGACAGTACAAACACGTGTCTGGAAGAGACATTTCTGCAATTCATTCCTGCACCTGCATATACACATATATCCCTACATGCACCATAAGTACAAAATAATAAAAGCATGTGTGTATAACTGGATAACTATGGTAGTCCTAAGCGAATACTTCTCATATTTTTGTACTCTAATTTTCTTAAGTAAAGGTTTAGAGAGAAATGCAAAACAGATCTTTCTAAAGCGGTCTGATGTGTTTATAAAAATACCATCTAAGTATCATATCACATGTACTCGGCTGCCGACATATGGCCTCAATAAAGCAGTCAAAAACCCTCCAAGCAATTTGAATGAATTAGATATTTGCATGCCTGTTCTTGTTGCAATGTCCTCCAACTGTGGTTTTTACTACATACCAAACGTCCTACTGTTACCTTTGCCGTCAGCCTGGTTTATAACTGGAGATGAACAATATAGATGCTTCTTCTACTTTCCTTTCATTATTTTGGGCCCTCCGGATTCATACTTCCTGCAAATGCATCGCTGCTTTGCCGGGAGTGTGTGTCAATTAACATTCCTGGTCTTGGTCTGTCATGGCATTGTAAATCTTATATACTTCACCTCCTTTTTTTCCATGAGCACACCCCTCATCCTACCGGGATGAAAAGAAAGATGAGGAGAGCGTTATGTCTTTGAGGGCTTTGGCATAACCTGTCTGCAACTTGGTTTTGTCTTTCAGATTTATAGGTAGTGCAAAGTTTACTAGATTTACTCGCAGCTAAATGTCCATCTCAAAGAATTTTTTAATTTTAGTTTTTTTTAAATATAAATATATTCTGTGATTAAACTTGACATAAAAGCCACAGCTTTGGAGCAAGAGAGTATTCCTGTATTTCCCGAGTATAACATGCGCTGTGGTCAGGATGCATGAATACATTAGGATTATTTGATTAATGAAGACTGTTTTCTCTGTGATGTGTCTTCCAGCTCACAGCGTTCACAAATTTCCTGATCTTCCAAGGGTCATTGCCAGCATGACCACAAACACTGCCCCTGGGAATTCCATGAATTCCCTGTGGAACATCATGCGGGTTTGGGAATATGATTTTATACAGGATCAGGCAAATCAAACCAAGGGCTGAACACAAAATACCTCTTTCCCACTATCACACACACACATACATACATTGTGTGCAAATACATAAACATTTATTCTTAAACATTCATCTAGCACAGAAGTTAGACCCTGGCTAAAAATGTTTGGGGAAAGTAGCAAAACACTGAAATAACTGCATCTATAAAGTGATGTCCTTAAAGGGACAGTTCAGTCAAAAAAATACAGTCATGTCATTTCAAACAAACCTGCATGCATTTCTTTGTTATTCAGAACACAACATATATATATATATATATATATATATACCGTATATGTTCACACACACACACACACACACACACACACACACACACATATATGTATATATGCATGTGTGTGTGAGACCCTGGACTACAAAACCAATCTTAAGTAGCATGGGTATATTTGTAGAAATATCCAAAAATACATTGTAGCCTATGTGTTAAGATTATACTTTTTATATACTAAAAATGATGTAAAGATTATGTTTAATGAAGATATTTTGTGAATTGTTTACCATAAACATAAAAACTTTGCATTTATTTAAACATTTTGGTTTCCATTGACTTCTATTGTTTGTAGGCATTTAAAAAAAAAAAAAAAAGTTTTTATGTTTGTGTCAACAGTTGCTTTAAATACAATAATTGTAAATGCAATTATTATTAATTTGTTTATTTTGGTATGGCATGGTATATTCTGTGTCTCTACTTACAGTTCTTCTTAAGATTAAAGAATTAGCATTGATTAAGGGTTAGATGTGCTTGGCCTCAAGAAAAACACTAGATATAATGATATAATTTTCAGGTTCGCCGTATACACAAAAGACTAGTGAACTACAAGCCAAATCTCATAATAAACCATTAGGTGAAAATATACGTGATCAGTATCACAATACTGCCATCAAGTGGCTGATACAGGCACTACCACTGTAGGTCGCTGATCTTCAACTAAATGTTAAACTTGATTTCATACGTTTAAAAATTTTAAACGCATTCTTAAAATGACAAAATGTTACCAACAACAGTAAGCAATATGATATAAACTGCTTATGATATAACAAATGTAATACTGATAGCGAATGAAAATGAGAACAAAACCAACAAACACCACAAAACGGCAACACAGAGAGAGTGAATGACCATTTAATGATCTGCAAAGGTGTTAACAAACAAAATTTATTTTACATTTTTAAATGTCCTCATAGAGGAACCGCAAAATACACTCAAAATTATGAAATAAGATAAATCAGACAAAATTTTAAGATCAGCTGTATCTGTTTACTCTTTCTTTTGGTATTTTGATATTTTAAATTTTTATATAAAAAATGTAAGTGCCTTCAAAATGACCATGAGTGAATTTGTAGAAACCCAATGAAACTGCAAAACGAAGACTCATGGTTTACTTTCTGCATCGGTTTTCTTTACATACTTTTGTTTTGTCTTACAAAACAAAATGACCCTGACATAAAAAAAACAAAGACAGAGAAAAAAAAAAAAAGCAACACAAAATGAAAATGATTATTTACAGCTTGGCTCAAGGAGACACCGATCAAGAAATGAGACCAAAAAGCTGGTCTCTATCATGTCTCCTGACAGATTTGTACATATTTTCATTGTTTGTTTTCTTCTCTTTACAAAGTATATTTACCACTTGCATTGCACTGTTCTTGTTGGACATTCAGAGGTATGTTCAAAAAACCAAGAAAGAAACAGTGGAAAATTTAACAGAATTGAACACTTTGGGAGTCCTAAGGACAGTATCATTAGTTTAAATCCCCCCAATAGTTACCGACATGAAAAAAAAAGAAAAAAGGTAGAAATAGAGGTAGGGGACAAAAAAACATAAAACAAGGCAATGTAAAAGCAGGCCTTAAAGATCAAGTGACAAAATACAAAGTCAAGTATCAAAATAAAACGATGAATCTCATTTCATTTAGTTTTCTCCATTTAAAAATGATGGCACAGGATTGATTTCAAAAACGCCAACAAAACAAAATTATGAAATGATACTCGAGTGGTAACTGACAGTTCATTTTTACGGTTGATGGCAAGAGGCTTTAAATATACATCATATTTACAACCAGGCCTCTGCCCGATTCACTTTGCAAGTATTAAGAGGAAAGCAAAAAACAAAAAAAAAAGTATACATACAATCCCCAATCGAGGCATCAAGTGTAAACTGTACAACTCACAATGCTCCCACATTTTGTCCCTATTGGAGATAACAAGGACTATATTGAGAGCCACTTCTACAAATAACATGGAAGTAACTTGTTTACTTATGATTGAACAGTAGCTGCTTTATATTACATTATTATTATTTTTTGTTTTATGTTTTTATAAAATGTGTCAAAGGAATTCAATTGAACTACTTTGACTAGATAACATTTTTTGTCTCTACCACAAAAATGGCTGGTGAATGAAGCATGTCCAAGTAATAAAGTAAAACTACAATTTCAATAATCAAATTTGTACAAACTTGTTATTCATTTTTTTTTATTTTCATAACATAGTGCAATGATTGGTCTGATTATTCTTCAGAAAGAAATCTTAATCAATAAAAAGTTTCTTAACCCCATGTCCTAATAATCCCAAAGATTTTCAGTGTTTTAAAAACCATAGATACAAATCTCCAAAAGAAGAAAAAGGAAAGAAAAAAATGATCAGAGAATTGATCGTTGTAAATAGCTCCATTTATCTCTGTGTACTGTAAGGGGATACACAGTTAAACGGATGCGGCAATGACTCAGTGGACTGAAAGGCTGGTGAAAGAAAAAAAATAAAGTGAATACATGGCCAAAAGGAGTAAACTTGACTAACATTGAGGTGCTTTCCAGAGTACAAAAAAAAAAAGTTAAGTTCCAAAGGCTGGTGTTGGCATGTTGGTGTGGGAAGCTGGGATCTCCCTCTTATACAGAAGCTATAACAATCATAAGATGGGGAGAGATACTGGAGATGCTATTGAGAAGGTCCGGAGCAAGATGAGACAAGTGGCTTTCAGAAAACTCACAAGGAGGGAAAATCTGGACGACATAGGCTGGCTACAAGGAAGATGAAAGAAAATTCTTTGTTAGTGAAATGTACGATTTTAAGTCAGCAGATGGCCAAATTATTTATTTTCACATATTGAAGCATCTAATCTGTAAAGAGTGGTTAGACATCCGCATCTTGCCAAGCTATTTTCTTCCAAGAAATCTCTGTACTGCACGATTATAACTGTCACTGTAATTTGCATTCTTGAGAGGACTAACCTGATTTGAGCCTGGGTTCGGGACGTTAATAATTCCAGCAGCTTGTTTTGCTTGCAGGTAGGTGATGAAACCAGTTTTAAGAGCATGGGTCTGGTTGTGGACATCCTCTTGGTCCAGTCCACAAGGCAATGCCAACAGAAGGCAGTACTCATTTTCAGCCTAGGGGAAAAAAATTCTTTAAATTCTGTCCTGACATTTCAATCGATTTTGTCTTAGTTTTTTAAAGATCTGGAAAAATTCGATTTAACGTGGTTTATAGAGAAAGGGCTATAAATGTAGACCGAATGCTTACAGTCATACGTCTTGCAACTCCCTCAAGTTGTGAGGCCTCTAAGCGCATTCTCTGGGCGATACGAAGGAAGCCACCTCCTTCTGGTGGTGGCAGTGAACGGTGAGCCAGAACATTGTTACCAGACACAAAGTGCAGCTGTACTGCTGCAGTGTCATTCTTAAGTGCCAGGTGACCTTGCCAAATAATTGGGTATTTCTGCTTAAAGAAAGAGAAAAACTCTGTTTCAACCTAAAGAATGCTTCTTATTGAGTTTGTTTTTAAAAACAAACAGAAGTAATAATTAAAAAAAAAAAAAAAGTTTACAAACCGTTAACAACTGCACCATATCAACGGACCGAAGTCCTGTGTGATCAAGTTTAAAGTCTGATCGCATCTGAGAACTTGCTGAGGATGGTGGTGGCATCTGGTTAGGTCCTTGAGGTCCCTTCACGGTGATAGGCAACTCCAATTTGGGTGTTATAGTCACTGGAGAAGTGTAAGAGGGGGAGCCAGTCTCACCTTGAACCCGTGATATGTGAGACAAATCCATGGAGCTTGGGTGTCGAATGTGAGAACCGTCAAGTTTTGATTCACCAAAACTTCCCACAGACTCAATGGAGGAGACAGAGGGAACCTTGTGTCTCTGACCATGATCAATTTGTGAGACCTGATGAAGATTATACATCTTAAATTAAGACAAGATAATAATAAAACTTTCATAGCTAATGCTTGTTAACTATAATATTAAGATTGTAGAGAACAAAAACTCTTACCTGTGAGGCTGCTATTCCACGATTAGCCAAGTTAATTCCAATTACTGAATGACTTGGATACTGAGGATGGAAGCCACGCATTTCTCTGTAGTATTCAGACATGGAGTTTGCACTCCCAGGATGAATCAACTGAACTCCTTGAGGAGATACCATCACAGAGCCAGGTGGGTGTCCAATTATCCTGTTGTCAGAGTGAGGGGAGGGTGACATCTTAAGCTCCATTGCTTTTGCTGTATCCCTCACAGTCTGTGGAGCATTCTTTACCACGGGGGACACTTTAGAAACAGATGATATGTGTGAAGGCGACTGCATTGCCTCTGGTGTTCGAGTTTGGCGGCTTTCAACAACACCTGGATGGTCGGTCAAATGCTGGTGCACAAGAAGACACACATCTCTGGTATACTGATCTAAACGTAATGCTCTGTGATGCAGTCCTTTAAATTCTGGCTGCATTACGATGCTTTCCGGTTGTAACTGTGGTGCTGAAGCTCTACGATGTCCTTGAGGGAGACTCTGCAGATCATTATTGCTTGTCCCAACAACTTGACCATCACCAGATGAACTTGCGTGTGACTTAAGTACACCATCTCTAATCACTGCAGGCTGAGGAGTCGTGGAGCGCTGTGGAGGCGCAGATCGAGGTGAAAGTAGATTTTCTGAACGGATTCCATAACCTATTCCAGATGATGATGGAGTACCAGCTCTAACATCTCCTTGGGACAAATGACCTATAGGCAAAGACTGGGTGACACTATGAGGGGGCATGATCACCGACTGCTCACCATGGTGTATATTTGACACATACTGTGTTATAGGACCAGCTGGTCCCAAAACAACCGAGCTTGTAGGAGGACAAACTTTTGGAAAGGGTGATGTGGAATGGCCTGATGCCCTAGGAGAATGTGAATCTTGCTTGGTTTGTGAGACCACCCTTTCATGTGCAGCACTTGGACTTAAGATGTGATTGCCTGCCAAAGATAGGTGGTGTTGGCTTAAAACTGGTTTAACACTAAAGGTCTGTGATGGTTTTATCTCAGCTTTCATTGAAAGCGTTTCAGTTGCTCCATTTTTCTTAATATGCTGCTGCTGTGTTATTGACTGACCATACCTTAGAAGTTGAGGATGACTTGTGGGCTGTTGGAAGGTTTTCGCAGAACCTACAGTGTGGTAGGATGGTTCAGATTTTTCAGAGCCAGGACTTTCCTGATTAATTGAGGAGATAACAGGCTGAGCACTGAATGTTTGGCCAGCTAATACTACCCCTGCGTGTCCATAACCTGTAGGTGTCTGCGATCCTTTTGGGGTAGAGGGGTGGGATGGTGGTTCTTGTTTTATCTGTGATTTTGTTACAGACTGCTGAAACTCTATATCCACAGCACTGGCTTGTGGGATTTGACTAATTTTAGCAATGATCCGCTGTCGTCCCTCTGTCTTTTGTCCAGAATAACTCAAAACTACCACACCTTCGGATGTATTGACCCTCAAACCAGTACCTGACCCGGTGTTACATTGTGTGCTTTCGACAACAGGGCGCCCAACACTTCCGCCATCATCAGAGGCGTTAAGCCCATGATACCGGCTGTTTTCATTCAAGCCTGTACGATACTTCTGCTTGGGTAAGGACATACCAGAGCTACGGTTGCTTAATGAGATGTGAGGAGTGTCCTCAAAATCAAAGGGCATAGGGATCCGACTAATGACTGAAGTAGCGGTGGAAGTTATAGCCAGTTTCTCCTTTAGGATCTGTGGTGACTCACATTGTTGCAAAGTAGGTGGCTGGGTTGGTGCTGTACGGGGTACAAGTTGAGTTACAGGGGTAGGTCTGTCTTCAGGAAGACAAGTCTTTAAAGGCAACACAGTCTCCACTGAATTTTCATTATCAGACATCCGTGGATCTCCTAATGTGGTTGTGAACTGCATACTTGGGACAGCATTGCTATTTGAAGCAGACACATACTTCGGTTCCATTAGAATCTTTCGCAATGTGCTGGAGCTTGGGTCAATATCAGAGGCCTTTGTGTCAGGGGGCATGGGGGGATTTGCTGGGGATCCCCCAAGTCCTGGTGTTGACAGTGCCACACTAACTTGTTGTTTAGGTGGAATTCCTTTCTCCTCTGTTCTAGTGTTCCACTCAGGGGGTATGAGAGGAGTCTTGGATAATGCAGGTGAATTTAGGCAAGTTGTAGCTGAAGTAAGGGCAGGTGTAACTGGTTCAGGAGATGGCTGTTTTGTCCTTAAATAAGGACTGTTATTCCCAGAGTGGAATGCAGATTCTTGAGGTTCAGGCTGGTCAACAGCAGGCTGCTCTGCCTCTTTTGGTGTATCACAAGTCACTGTAGTTGTAGCTTCATGTTTACATGCAGCAGCAACAGTAACTACAGCTGCTGCAGCTGCTGATGTTGCGGCCTTAGGGTTGGCAGTTTGAATCTCTTCTGGGATAGATTCTGGAAGTTTGACAATAGTGGATTCAGGTTCCAGCACTGCATTATCAGTGTTGTCTAATTTTCTGTTCAAAGAAACCTTCCGTCCTCTGGATTTCTTTGGTGTTTTTGGTCGTGCTCTTCCTCCTTTTTTGGCTGCCTCTGATAATGGAGACTCTGCAGCCTCTGTGTTACTTGCTTGAAGCAGTTTAGAATCTGGGACCATAACATTACCTTGTTCGGATGCTACAACAGTCTTTACAGTCAAGTCTGTCTCAGGTTCAATAACTTCACTTGACACTGGCAAAACAAGGGTTTCTGGTGTGGGAAGGAGGGCTGTGTATGTTGTTGGAGCAGAGAATCCATCTGCATCACCGGATATATCCTCAGCAGTAATGGAATCAATTGCAGCAGCCAGTTCAGTTTCACTTGCTGGATTGGCAGGCTTTTCTACTTCTGCATCTGCAGGTTGTACTATAATTGGTGATGTTAGGGTAGCTGGTTCAGCACGAGGCTCTTTGTAAGGTGTTGGATGCTGATCATCTGTTAGTCTTGAAATATTCTCCACTGCCCTTTCCAGTTCCATTTGACGGGCAAGCAAGGCAGCAACAGGATCAGTAGGAGGCTCCATTTCTGAAAGTGCCTCTTCCTTTTCCTCAGGACTATGAACAGCTTCCTCTTTGTGGTAAACTGGTGTGT
The DNA here is from genome assembly GCA_032353835.1 of Enteromius viviparus. Classification (NCBI taxonomy): domain Eukaryota; kingdom Metazoa; phylum Chordata; class Actinopteri; order Cypriniformes; family Cyprinidae; genus Enteromius; species Enteromius viviparus. The sequence continues at coordinate 6,713,546 of JAUCNO010000663.1, forward strand.
TTGAGTCTTCTTTTACTATCTGTGTGGTTTTGGTTTTCAAAGACCCTTCCAAAATTACAGCCCTGTTATCACCTGAATGAAGGGCATCCTTAACTGCATCCACCGTAAGATTTACAACACTGACAGACTTATCATCGGGTATCAGTTTGGTGTTCCGTGTTGACCTTGATGCTTTGACTTTCTTCTCATCTAATGTCTGCGTTTTTTCTACAGAAGTGATTTCTATATTGTTGTTATCTGTTGATTTTTCTTCAGCAGGTTGTGCAAGTCCCTTTTCTCTTTTAGATATGTTATGTTGTTTGGCATCTTGTGACAACTGTTCAACTTGCATTGTAGTTTCATCTTTGGATTCATTCTGGTGATCTAGGGCAGGCGACACATCAACCACTCCTGTCTCTGATTGAATGGGTTCTGGGCTACCTGAAACTTTGTCCAGTTTCAATGTTTTTCTAATTTGCCCTGCTCTTATTGGTGAAGACTGCCCCTTATGGGATCGCGGAGAATGCCAAGTCTCTGCTGTCTTAGATATTTCTCCAATATTTGTTGACTCCTTATTTTCAGTATCTTCACTCTCAAAATATTTTGTCTGATCTTCCTTAACTGAAGGCATATCATCACCTTTTTTACGAGTCTTGGGAGGACGACCTCTCTTGCTAGGTGTTGTTACCATTTGTTGTGCTGCAGTCTCCTTATCGCTACAGCGCTTACGGGTTGAACGAGGAGGTTCTGTAATCTCTTTTCCTGGTTGTTGAGATGCCTCATCCTCATGGGGTGTTGCATACACAGATCGCACATTTCGTCGCTGCCGTGTTTTGCCGTGGCTTGCGTTTGATTCAAGGCCCTGCTCTGAATCTGTTGCATGAACTGGAGATTTTGCCGAGTTTTTGGAGTCAGCAATGAGTTTTGTAGTCTCTCCTCTGGGAGATCTTTTTAGCTTTTCTTTGTCAATGCGTTCACTCTTTCGTGTAGCTGGTTTCTCATTAGCTTCAGGGACTGGTGTTGGTGAGGCAGTTTTTACCTTTTTACTCTTGGGTTGTTTACGTTGTGGCTGTACCTGTTCAACCTCAGGTTCTGTTTCTGGCAGCTCCACATCCAGTGGAGATGTAACCTTGTGTAGAGAATTAACAGTTTCTATTTTTTTTTCTGAAAGCTCTGTGATCTCCTGAGGTTGACTGGGCTTCGAAAATGTTGCAGAAGATGAATGAAAAGGATTGCGTTCTGGCTCAATGTTACTTAGAGATGCACCAGGTGTAAGAGGTTTGACATCAATATCCTGTTTAACAGTGGGGTTTACAGCTCTCATAGACTCACTCAGCTTTTCATTAGGTTCTTTGACAGTTACGTCTTCCTTTATCATGGGTTCACTGGGTATAGCACTCACTGTAACAGCTGTGTTCTCCTCCTTTATGCTAACTAATTGCAGAGAATCTACTGGAGCATCTACTGACTGCTCATTCACCATTTCTGAACCATCTTTGTTTGTTATTGTAGAGGGCAAAACCGGCTTATCATGCTGCACAGAAGTTTCTAAAACTTTAGACAGAAACATTGGTGATGTTGTAGCTGGAATATTACTAACCGTTAACTCTTCAGAAGTTTCTGATTCATTGGGTGAAGGCCCAAACACTTCATCCAATGTCTTTTCTTCCTTGTCCTCGTCCTCCTCTTCCTCGGTTAGACAAAATCTTTCTGAAACTGGCAGCTGTTGGTTCTTATCTCTTTGCTGAAGTTCTAAGAAACGACTATGAAAAAGTACTCTTGGTTCTTGAGAGAGGTCTGATCCTCCTGCTCCTACTTGTTCCCCTGGGGAATCACTTGAAATACTATCTTTACCAACTCTAACTTCAGGGTCATTATTTTTCCGTTCAAGGTGCTGAAGTCGTTTTGAGTCCTGTTCAAAGATTGAGCTATGAAGAAAGCGTGAAGCAAAGAGCTCTTGTCGTTCTTGTTCATCAGGCTTTGCATCCTTCTTTTTATCATCAAGCTTTCCATCAGAATCAGAGCGAATTTTCTTTTTTTTCATGTACCAAGAAGGAATAGGTCTTGGAGTGGGTTCAGACTTTTCTTTGTTTGTGCTATTCCGAAAGCTTTTGAATTTTGAGTCATGACCAAGAAAAGACCAATTTTCTTCTCTAGATGAGGACAGTGACTTAGCACGCTCAAGCAAAGCTTTGGTGTCTGGTGTTATGGTCTTATCCAATGCAAATTCATAGAACTTATTTTTTTCAAGTGACTCAGAAGACTTCCCATCTGAAAGCTTGTCTTCATTCTCTCTTTTGAAGGAGTTTGGCTTCAGTAAAAGCTGTCTGCTTTCACCATCTTCATCAGAGTCCGTCTGAACCTCCCCGGGTTCTAATTCACATTCAGGACGTTTTCGGATACTTTCCCGTTTAACTATGCTGGTGGGGAAGCTCATTTCTCTAATATTGCTCTCCCAACAGAATTCCTCTTCTGTGACTGATCTTTTCACTTTCAAAATCTCTGCATGCGATGAAAGTCCTTGGTGCACTGCGTTGCCAATATTGTATTTTGATACATCAAAATTCAAGCAATTTTTATTCATTGCCACAGGTAAATCTGGATCTTTTTCCAGCAATTGTGATGCATCCTCGGCAAAGGGTGTCCCTGGGAGTGAAGCAATTCTCATTTCTGGTTCATCTTTTATCTGTCTGAACTTCTGATAATCTTTCTGTCTTTTAGTGCCAAAATCAAATTCAAATGGTCCTGATTTCTTTCGCTTGCTGGGTGGTGAATCTCCAGTTACATCTTGAGGGGGCTTTCCTATCTCATGCACAAGACTGCGATGCTCAAAGTCTTCTGCATCAGTGCTGGGTGTGCTTTCCGTTTTATCAGATTTATCATACTCTAGCAATTGCTGCTGTAGGCGACGATTCTGCTCCATTTGTTTTCTGCAACTCTGTGAGTGATCAATGTCTGAGAGCAAACTTTCTTTACTTTCAGAATCTCTTTCTAGTCTTGAGGAGAGTATATGGTAGCTAGTTAAATGTTGTTGTTCTTGGTCTCTTAAAAATTCCATATCTACACTTCCATCATCAGAGACTGCAAGACTGAAACTTTGTTGACTTTGAGCTCCAACACTACCGGTCTTATGATCAAGGCAATCTAAGGGATCTGTTGCCTCCTCAGTTGGTTCCCCAAGTCGAGCCTGGAGGTCTAGACTGAGGCCAACTGACATTACAGTGTCTAGCTCTTCTTTTGTATTACTAACAGTAACCATCCTCTCCATCTTCAATTTTTCTCTTTTATGTGCTTCTTTTCGTTGCATCTTTTTATCATAATCAATGTCTTTTAGCAATGACTCATCAATAATTCTCCTTAACCTCACTTCGTCCTCCTCCTGACTTATCTTCCTTAAATTGTCAGCCTTTCCAGTTTCTTCAAAGCGTTTCTTCCGTGCAGCCAAGCGGTCGGCATCCACAGAAGAGCTGGTGTCAAACGCAAAATCAGTTTTGAAGTATTTTTTGTTTTTTGCTTTGCTCTCTTTATCCACAACCTCAACTTGACTAGCCAAGTTTTTGTCCTTAATATGTTTTCCATGCTTAAAGAAATCTCTAGCCTGATTCTCTGTGCGGAAAGGCATACTCTTGTGATCAGCGCAGGGTGGGGTGGCTGGAGATCGAACAGGGTCACTCCCAACCTTTGTTTTTTGTTTCTCAGTGAGGATAGTGTCTATTAACTTCCCTTCCTTCTCCTTTACTCTTGTCAGCTGGACAACACAAGGTGGCAGATCAAGTTTTCCTTTTCCAGAGTAGTCTTTGTCTTTGATCAAGGTCTTGCTGGATTTACCTCGCAGAGTTAAGATAGCCTCTGGGCTGGTGTCCCTGTCAAGTTCAACGTCTGGCTCTGATGATGGAACAGTAGGGGATGCAAGTTTCAATTTCCTCAGCTTTTGCTTCTCAGTCCTGTCCTTGTCTTTTTCCTTACGTCCAGCACGTCTATCTTTTTCTCCTCCATTTCCACGCTCTGCCTCAAAAATGGATTTGTCTTTCTCTGATTTGTCACTCCTATTGTGCCTCTCCAAACGAATTTTATCTGGCTTTTCAAATCGTGGTGGAGAAAGTGAGCTGCAGCTGCCACTTTGCTCAGATGAGCGGCTGTAAACATGATGTTCAGAGTCACTGGGAGGACGTTCAGAAAGGGATGGGGAGGCAGCAGGACTAGCAGTACGACGTGGATGGGATGGGCTTTGATTGTGTTCAATTGTTCGTCGACCGTGATCTCGTTCACGATCAGTTTCAAATCGCTCTCTTTCCCTTTCACGCTCTCTTTGTAAGTAGCTGTACTTCCGAATATCCTGCTCATATGGGTCTCTATAATCCCTGTATTCACGGAGGTCATCATAGTATCGTGGGTCATAATAATCTCCCTGATAAGGATCCCATTCTGAATAAAACTCTCGACTTCTGGCAGGATATTTTCGACGTGGATCCTCTGTATAGGAACCCGGAGTATGCACATTCTCATAGTATGCCCGTTCAGCTGTGAACTCATGATATGGCGGCCGGCGCTCATCTCTGCAAAAAAAATGTTTTTTAATAAAATTCAAATGAATGAAAATGAAAGCATATTTTAAAAAATAAACAAGGTGTTACCATACAACATCTAACCTTCGTTCATTTATGATTTCATAGAAATCTCTTATGTCTTGTCCAGATGCCTGCATTGAACGGTAAAAAGCCATCTGGCTTTCCTGGTTGGCAAAGTCAACCTACAAACAAATTTAATTAGCAGTGTTAGACAAACAAACGGTTGGTTTGTCAATGGGACAATTCAGATTATATTACAGACCTTTATTTTATTTCCTCCAATTTTCCAACCCTTTGTTTCCTTGACAGCAGCTTGCGCATACTCTATATTATTATACAAGATGAGGGCCATTCCTTTCAGTCGGTCGAACACAACCTAAATAAAAAATGTTTTAATACATAGGGATTAAGTGCACTTCAAAATGTAATGCATTTATTCTAATAAAGAAAAAGAACTAAACAACAATAAATACATTTTAATAATGTAATGAAGTCATAAAGAAATTAAATTCACCTTTACAACATGTCCATAACGACAAAAGTGCCTTGTCAGATACTGTTCGGTAATACTGGAGGACAATCCATCCAACCATACACATGTTGTAGGCATACTTTTGCCAAAACCAAGCTGAAAGAAAGAAAACAAAATCATGTTAAATCATGTGTATTCACATTTTTAAAATTCCAATGCAGTATTATTATTTTTTTTTTATTGTAAATACTTTTTTCTTCTTCTAAATGTTTATATTTAATGCGAATTGGCTGTTAGCAATATGTAACAAAAAACACTAATAATAATAATAATCTGATCTCATACTCGCCTTTAACCTGTTGTTGCCAAGGTATTCACCATCCATTTTCTTAATTGCTTTGCAGACACTTGCTATGTCACAATACTGGAGAAAGGCATATTGTGGGGAACCATTTACCTTTTTTATATCGATATCCTAGTAAAAACAAAATACGTTCATAAATGTGCAACGTTAATACAGTGACTTGGTTTAATAAGCTTCCACAATTTTTAACACACACTTTCAAATGTCTACTTACAACAATCTCTCCAAATCGCTGAAATATGTTAAGCAGGTCATGATAAGTTGTGGTTTTCTCCAAATTTCCTATAAATAATGTCCTTGTAGCTTTGGGGTGAAACTCATCTATACGTTCATCCAAAGGTCGGAACTCATTCTCACTCTCTGTTTCTATTGAGCAATACATTAGAAAACAATTTTAGGTCAAATTCTGCTTATAAATCTAATAACAACAACAACAGATTTTGTACCAAATGGCTAAAACCTACCTGGTCCATGCCAAGCAGTGACATCAATTTGCATGCCAAAAAACAGCTTCCCTTTAGATGCACTTAGAGCTTTTTCTTGGTCCTCTTGCTGGCGAAAGAACACTAATCCATATCGTTCCTCAGAGGCACCATGGATTTGAACTGATGTGACTTTGCCATGTTTCTTAAATTCATGGAAAAGACCATCCTTCAAGCTTGTATCTAAAATTGATAGAGGGAGCATAATTTCAAGATAATGCTTAAATTAGTTGAGCAATGTTTTTTTTTTCCTTTTTGGAAAGTGCATGTGTTCATTTAGACTTCATTAAAGCCTCACCTGTTGAGCGTACAGGGAGGTTCTGCACTTTGATACCAAAACTTTTGCGAGGTTCATCTTTGTCCAATGAAGGTACGGACTGAGCAGGAGGGGCAGGTACAGCTGCTGACTGAACAGATCTAGCTGGTGACCGATCACTGGAGCTGCTGCTGGAATCACTACTGTGAGAAAATAAAAACACAAACCAGCTTAGAATGTAGACTGTAAGAAAAGGTGAACACTAACAATTACACAGTGATATAAAAAAAGCTGTGGTTCAGAAATATCCAGAACAACAGATTATCGATCAAAAAAAACATAGGTAAATATGCAGCCTCATAAGATTTTATTTAAGAATATATATATATATATATATATATATATTTATGGCAAATACTTCAAACATACTACGAAACACATATTATATTTATTGTATGTACTATATATAACAGCTAATACAGTTTATTCGTGCAGTTTATTTTCCCACCTCAGAGAGGCACTATTGCAAAAAAAGAAATTCTGTCAGTATTGCAAAAAAAGAAACAGTGCCTCTCAGTGACAGTGAAAGTATCTACAACACTTTAGGTCAGGGTTTCTCAAAATAGTGGCCAATGCATTCAAAATACATTAATAACAAGTGCAAAAGTGCCAAAGTGTCAGTAATAGAGGTTGACCGAAATAGGTTTTCTTTGATCATTGCTGATGTTTAGAAATCAGGCCAATTTTCTATGTTATGTATCGAATTTAATTTAAATGATTATTGCAGGGCACAAAGGTAATAGTAGTGGTAGCCCAATTCATAGCTTAAAACTTAAAGAATCATGAAACACCAGAACACATTTTTGAGATGTGAACAGATATGTACAGACAATAATAGCACTCATAAATGTTATCAATAAGTGGAAAGTGGTTACTTTTCATTTTTCTGCTTAATTTTGTTCTTCCGGGTTGAAAAGCAAAGTTGAGGTTTTGTCACAAGGAGTGAAGCCGCTTCTTGGCGTGTGTTATAGATAGATAGGCTATGGTGAGGGGAGAGGGACGTATCTACATTTTTCTACATTTATTCATGAGAGCAAGCTTGTTCAACCCAATCACTACACAGTAGTATGCATTAAAAAAAACGTGTATTATGTTTATTCTTTCCTCAGTGTCATTTGAAGACATGCCTTGACATAAGTGCTCATATCCTCTGTGACACGACAAAAAAAGTATTTTTTACATTTCCCCATGACACAACCTGAGCTGATGTTTGGGTGCGGGCAGTTAGTTTTCCCATGTTCTATTAACAAACATGGAAAATATGATCGTAGCAAATATTTTGGAGGATTCAAATCTGACAAACAAGGTTCCACGCTGTCAGTTCTTTTAAACATAAAATGTAACAATATTTAATATGTAATAACACATGGAGTGTGCTTGAGAGAGTGGTTTCTGCGTGAAAAACAGCGACAAGCTTAACAACACTCATTGGATATTTTTCATATCTGGACTGGTGCAAACGGGTTTCATTCATATTTTATATTCTCTCATGCTCTAAACCATCACCTGCCTGTAACTTTCTAGTGATCTTGATTAGGTGTGTTTGATTGGTCGGAGCTAAACTCTGCAGGACACCGGCCCTCCAGGACCGAAGTTGCCCACCCCTAGTGTAAACGCACATATCATGTCTTCTTCAAATGAAAAATGCGTAAATAAGAGGAACATCTGATCATGAACATAGTGACACGATGGATTATTGTGATATACCGCAAACAATGATATACAGAATCTGTTTTATCTGTATAATGAGTGTGTTGCAGGTCTGTTTTTACTGGTTCCCCTGTTCCCACCCTTTACACCCCCCCCTGCCAGTTTTACACCCCGATTTCTAGACTTTTTTTTTGAGATGTAAGGTGTGAACGACTAGTGCTGAAACGGGGGATCATGACACTTTGAGCACCTTTTCAAAACTGTTCTTAAGCATGATTTTGTTGGTTTGCTGACAGACACCAGCGTTTCGCAAAGACTTGCAAATGCTAATTCATTCTCTGCCAGTAAGAGGTGCTAATGGGAAGGGGGATATCATTAATTGTAAAAAAAAACAAAAAAAAAAACACAACACATGAACATAGTGTCTGGTCTGTGACATCCATCACCAGTAGGTTTCTGAAGAAGCTAAAATTTCACACTCAAATCACCACACCACACATCATTTATTTTCTATTACCATTACAATTTCATTGCTGTATTTATTTATTGTATTTGCTACTACTGTTATTCACGTACTACTAACATTATCCATGTGATTGTCATAATAGTTCTGTTTTTTTTGTGTGTTTTCTTTATGTTGTGTGACGTGCACTAATAAATAAAATAAATAAATAAATAAAAATAAAAAATGTTTACGGGACTGGCCCCTTTTGGAGCAAGCCTCTAAGCGGCCAGTCGACTTTATTCACCTCAATTAATTTATTGCCGTTATGCTGACAAAAGCTATTTTATCAGGAATTACAGTGAAGAAGAAATGAAAATGACATCAAAGCTTTTCTGAAGATGGTCAGTTATTTTCAAAGATACATTCATATAAAAACACCAATGCTTTGAAACGTGCAGCATTTAGTTAATTTGACGCAGTATAGGCCTTTTGGAAATACTATCTGTGGCAGTTAGTTTTTCATGTTGTGACGAACCGCCAGGGGAAAAACTGCACACTCCTATAAATCAAATGAGCATAATCTAGCCTAAGTAATGACAAAAAAAGGTTAACAAAAAACAAAAAAAATTCTCTGAAATGTCACAGATGTCGTCAAACTTCATACACTCACTGGGTGTCATGGCAACAAATGCCATGAAGGGAATGTTTAAAAAATATCACACCTTCGCTTTCTTTTTGGACGATCTCCAAAAAGAAATTAAAACAACTAAACAACTTATTTAAAAGTTTCACGCATTTATTAAAGTAAGACATAATTAGTGCTCTTGAAATGCAAAATGGAGGCAGATCCATATTGAATTATCTCCAGGTGGATATCTAAAACTACTTCCTCTATTCAAAAAATAAATAAATAAATAAATAAATAAAATACAAATATCGGTAGCGTAAAACAGACGATTCTCTCTGGCCAATCAGTGATCAGCAGGTAATGGTATGGCACGCTTGGAACCTCAGGCAAGATGTCACTACAAAAAGTACCAGGTACTAGGTAGTGGAAAGCCCCCCGAAAGTGAGCAGTACCAAACTGTACTGTGCCATACCATGCAGTGGAAAAACGCCATTAAAGCATTATTCCTATACATATCCAAATAGCCACATACAGTATGTGCAAGCAACCAGATGACTGCATGAAAAGCTGAAATTTGTTCAAAATTTAAATCAGTGTGTTTGAACAGAAAGAATCAATTGCTTGGTCCTTTCTGTTCAAATAAAGTAATATGGAAGCTTGCACAGTTGTAATATTTGAACAACAAGTACATAAATACATTACACAAATCCATCTTTCAGTATGCTTATAAATGTAAAATGCTACAAAGAAATATATAAACTAGCTAAAACTGACAGTGAAATTACAGTGAATACTTCTTTCCTTAATGATTCAGTCATATATACATGGCTTTCCTTTTGTCTGTTTACATCTTTGCACTGCCCTCTTTTCTCACTCGCTCCCACTCTCCCAAGTGCGGCTGATAGGGGCTGGCCTGTGGGAGTGGGCAGGGAGCCAGCAGTGGCTAGAAATTTCCAGTTCCAACTGGATCTCACGGGGGTGGGAGGGGAGTTCAAGTGGGCAGTGTGAAAATACACCAGCCGTTGTTTCTTAAAATTCCCCTACAGCATTTTCTCCTCAAGAAGCGTACAATACAACTAACATACATGAAAACAATAAGCTTCATTTTTTGTTTTTATGCACAATGACCCTTATTTACAAAAGAACCAGCTCTGCTTTCAAAAAACAAGGAATATTGGAGTCAAAGAAAATTAAAAAAGGCATCCTCGAGATTTCCTTGCATGTCAACAAATTTAATATATATAAAATGGCACTGAATTCCTATGGAAGCAAACCCTGTAGTTTGTAGCTAAATAACACATAAACGGTTGTTTGGTGCATGCTCTAACAAAAATTATATATTATATATTATATAACATATATATATACATATATACACACACACACATACATATGAATTACTATGGTGCACCAAAAATAAAATCATCATACGTAGAACATTTTCACCCTCTGGGTAATTATCTCTCAGCTAAATTTAGCCTTAGGTATTACTAGAAAAACCTTTCATTTTCTGACTTCTTAATTTAGAGGTTTAACAACATCATAAATAGGCAACAGACAGTTTTACACCTGTTTTGGTGTTTCCTACTACTTAATAAGCAAAGAAAGCTTTTCATCGGCCTGCTGCAAGCTTGGTCTCTTTCTGCCCTACATTGTTTGCTGTGTGACACATAGAAAAAGCTGTGTTTAAGATGAAGGCATTTTATAAAGGTTTTTAAAGACATTAAAAAGAAACAGTGTGGCCTTGCAATAACATGTAAAGAAGAACAGAAACAACCAAAAAAGGATGTTTAACATGACCTATGTCCAGTCTCCAGAGAATTTATGGCATGCAAATGTACCACATTTTTCTACAAGTGAAGGTCTGTGTTGATGTCCTAAAGTCACAGGGCCACTTGTCAGTCACTCCCAAAATGCATCTTGCACGCTAATGATTCAGAAGTATCAGTCATTTTTGGCTCACCCAATGCCTTAAGCCAGTGTCTAGCCTGGTCAGCCTCACAGAATTGAAAGAACGCAACGTCAACCAGATCAGTAACATCTCTTGCTTTAAGGCTTGTCACAAAGACACACGGTTTGCATGTAATTTGTCTGTTCAGACAAGCACAAAAGCAGCATGATGTGCTGAATTATGAAAATGCAAGAATTCATCATTACACAGAACAACAGTACACAATTTGCTATTTTTACAAATCTGCCATTTATTAAACTACATTAAATACAATAATAAAGATGCAAGAGAGCTGCTTTGGCATCCAAATGTTAACGCCGTTTAGGAAATTATTTAAATTGTTTATCACACCAAACATTTGTCTTGGTGTGAAAAAGCCTATGACTCCATAACACTGGAGTTATCAATGAATAATTGAACTGAAAATGCTGAAAAGGGACATCTTTCTCAACATCTGAAGCGCTTAAGTATGATGTCATTGTTATTAAAACTGGTTTCCAATTACTTCCTCTAACTGGTAATGATTTACTGAGAAAGCATCTCGACTAGCGCGTATTTGTTTTTCCCTATTTCAACAAATATACTTCCTTGTTATAAAGAGTTGACAGGACAGAGGTGCAGGCCAAGACTTCTATGAATTTAACTTTCACCCAACTGTTCAACAACATGCAAGTGATTACCCAGGCTATATTTATGCTATTCATAAACATTAAAAAGTAAAAAATGTTCAAGTAAAAAATTTTTACCAAATATTAATCGCATTGATTAATAGATTTATACACCGACAAAAACAATAAGGCTTCTAAGCAAAATGTTTAGAGGGAGAAACCTAACTAAATACATTCCCGTTGATATGGTCATCTATAACCGTTTAAATATTTGTCTTGAAACATTTCCTACATTTTAAAATTCAAGGATAAAGAGAGATTCCTACAAAAATAAAGTTATATTCCAAACCCTGCTAGGGACAATGCTTGACCAGAGCAGTTATGGTTTATAAAACATATGCGCTCCAGGGCATCCCAATATGCCGACTCAAAGCGCTCAAAGCCAAATCTGCAACTGGGTCAGGAATGAGACCCAAGAAAAAAATAGCATAAGTATTCCCTTCATTGGACATATTTTTGAGGTTTGTTGGTCTACTGCACAAAACAGGCAGAAATGGCTCGGAAAAACACATATTTTAAAAGTATCATAATTTAAATAACAGAAATAGTTAAGAGGACATAACTGGTGCGGTTCAGAGGTGTGACTGATTGAAGCACAACACAAACTACTTTCATTTCTAAAACACAAGTAAGGGGTTAAAGTTAAATCAACAAAAGGTTGGTCTCCATCAGTGATGCGCGGGTTGACCCGAAATGAGCGGGTGCCCGCGGTCAACCGCGGTTACGAGTCATCCAAAAATAC
>JAUCNO010000663.1:6725910-6762244 GCA_032353835.1 Enteromius viviparus
GTGATAGACAGCTCCCCTAGCTGTCCTTCGGTGACTGATTGGGTAGCCGGGCCGAACTGAACATCACACAGCCCCTCACGCTGAGTGATGATATCAGGGCCTGTAGCTAGCATTTCAGGGTTTACATGGATGGAAGACCGCTCTTTAAGCTGTGAAACCGGAACCAACTGGGCTTGGTACAGCACCCCTGGCTGTGTAATTGGAGCTGATCAAAAAACAGTCTCTTAGGTTGAGTAACCAGGACCAGTAGAGCGTTACATGGCCGCACGATGTCTGGAAGCAGCAGACTGGGCAGATCCTCCTCTCGATTGACCGCCATCTTGTGTCGGGTCTTGCGATCATCTGCCATTTTGCGCTGCTCTTCCCGAACGGCCGCCATCTTGTGCTGTGTCTCTGGGGTTGATCGAGCAGCCTGGCTCCATCCTCCTGCCTGAGACCACACTGTCATCAGGCAAAGAAAGACTCCATGTCAACTCTGTGAAGTCTGGAAGTTCAACAAGTCTGAAATGGCATGCGGCACTCAGAAACACTGCGCTCGGCGCACGAGTGTAAGCAATCCCTCCGAAAACGTCATACTGGGAAAAAAACAAAACTGAACGAGCCCTTATCCTTCCTTTAAAAATCACCGTGCTGAGCTCTATGTCGACGGTCCATTCTTTAACGAATTGAGACAGTGAGGCGTACGAGTTCAAATGCAAAAAGTGATTTATTAAGGCTCGGGGTCAGAATAATAGTAGTCAATCACCAGCTGATACAATGGAGGAGGCACAGGCAAAGACAGAGTCGATAAACAAAGCAAAACGTCACAAATTCCGGTAATGAGAGTCCTTAGGGAGAGGCAGAGGGAAAGTCCAGATTCAGGCAGAAGTCATCAACGGGTAATCCAAACAGAAAAAAAGACTAGGAATACAAAAACACGGGTGGGAAAACTCACAGGGTGACAGTGGTAATGGGCCGTGACAATGAACAAACACAGGGGATTTTGTACAAGCAAAAGTAGGTCAAAGGGGTGGAGCAGACAATCAAACACCTAGACAACCAATGAGTGGGCGGAGACATGAGTTCATAGAATGAGTCCTGGCATGTAAACAGAGACAAACACACCTAGAGTTCGTGGAGTGCTGAAGTGCCCTCTAGAGGTCTGAGCAGGCCCTCCAGCTGATCATGACACCATACATCAATGGAAAGCTTTCAGATACTTTATAAATCTAAATTTCCAAAAATGTACCCTTATGACTGTTTTTGCTGTCCAGGGTCACATATATACTCATACAAATGCTTAACACTCTTATGTGGTTCATAGTTTTCTTAATTAACCCCTGTGAAAACAGTACTGAAAACAATTATGCTGTTTTGGAGTACCCAATTTTGCTGATCCACAGCACACCAATAAATGCCAGAAGGTATTTACTCTGCAAAACTCATCACTTTAAAAAGGAAAACAGAGTAGAAAGCATTTTAAACACCTACGATAGCATTTTAAGATAAACCCAGGAACACAACACAATGACATTGTTTCAGAAGTGCAGCCGCTTCACCGTGTCTATAACAGCGGAAAACGGGTCATCATGCATTTAATCTTACGGAGTTCCAGAGATGCAACTCGGTCTTGAGTGAGGTTTTCCTCTCTTATTTGAGAGACATCAAAAATTACGGTTGAAGAAGCATTAGAACATCCCTTCCAGGTAAAACAGGAATGGTGCTCATCGGTCTTGTCTCATTTCCACCCAGAGATCTGCAGTGACTCCTGGATCAAAAGCAATCTCATTCAGGCTTCAAGTGGAGTAGTCCACGTTTATCTGTCAAGTGAGTCCCACTTCTGCCAGAAGAGCTTCTAACAAATCCCTTTGACCTTATAAGTCAGTGTAGCCTACTGAGGCAAATTGGAAAATATTTGATTTAAATCTGTCATTTAAATATGTCATTGTCCTTAAACAAGTTCCCACCTTAAACAGAGCACATTTAATTTTTAATGTGAGTCACTGTATATATCTCCAATACTTAGTGTCACATGATCCTTCAGAATTCATTCTAATATGCTGATTTGCTCAGTTATGTTATTATTATTATTGGTGGTTAATGACTAAAGCTGTTATTATTTTTAATATTATTGCTGAAGAGCCAAATCTGAAGGAGCTTGCAAAACTTACAAATGCAGGAATGGTTGCTGAAAAATGTAGCTTTGCCATTAAAATAAATAAATTGCAGTTTAACATATGTTAAAATAAAAAATTGTAATAACAATTTAAAAAATGTTATTTTAAATTGTAATAATATTACACAATATTGCTGTTTTACTGCACTTTTAATCATAACTGCAGTCTTGGTGAGCATAATGGTGATATTTATTTGCAAAACAAATAAAAAAACTGTGTCAAATCAGTCATATTAACTCAATATCATATCATACCCACTGTTCTTAACTGAAAGTGTTGTCTATTACTTCCTCATAATTTTTCCCCACCGAATACTTTCTTTTAAACTCAGCAATTACCACTGATTCTGGCTGCTGTATAAGTCCTTATTAATCATAAAATTAATTCCCCTCAGAATTGATGTTATGTGATTGTCCCATGCACACACCAGCCTTCAGTCGTGGAGAAATGACACATCCCAAAACTAGGGGTCACTGTTGTGCTTCAATGGCACTTTTAATAAAACAGACATTTTATCTTCACAACAGCAATGTCTGGACATAAAGAGGAAGAGAAAATTGGGTCAGGGCTCTGTGTGCTGGCAGGCTGGTTGTTCTTGTTTGAGTTTGGAGTAGTTTAAAAGCAGACGAGGAAGGGCTATTGGACACACTGCGGGGAAGCAAAACAGCAAAAAGAGCCCTGACCGCTCATTTTGACCTTCCTGCACTCTCCTTTATTTACAGATAAAATTAATACATTCATTTATTTCACATAGTAACAAAGCTAATCGATCGATTTTTGATCTCTTTTTCATCCATCCAAAAAGTTCACATATCACATATCAGCATTCAACAATTCTTTCCTCTTTATGTTTTTCTCTCTTTTCATACAGTTCATGACTCGTCTCTAAGAGCCTCCTACTCCCGTGTTCGCTTAAATCCCATAAAACAATATGTATAACTATTTACAGGAGCATTAATTTCTAACTATACCATCACAAAACCATAACCTCCACCCTCCCGCCCCACCCGTTAATCACCCCCTCCCAAAAAGTTGTATTCTGATGAAAAAGCTAAAAAAGGTGGGGGGAAAGCAAGGAAAAAACATGAACTGACTCCCAAAACCATTTCTTGCATCCTCCCCCATTCTAAAAGTGCATGCCTAGATTCAGCAATTGAAAACAAAATGCCTGTACAGAAAAAAACCTTTCTAAATCATTCGCCAAACAAGGCGAGTGTGGACACAGATCAGCATATTGGCAACGATAATCTTCTTTCTTCTTTTGGCAAATACTCAAGTGGTTTTTGAACGTCTAAAAGATGTAGTGGAACAATTAAAGTGGGTCTCTGAGGCAGCAGCTGGTAATGGAGCAGTTTTGGGGAAACTGCTGTTAAAGTCAGAGGTGGCGGGGGCTGGGATGACCATTGTGATAGAGCTTCTGCTTGATGTGCACCATGTTTCCGCTGGAGTCCTCCAGCTGCCGGAGCTGTGCGCGTCTACGGAGATCCCGGAGGTTGCAAAACTGAGGCAACCACGACCAGGAAGGGGTATCTGTGAGCGTAACAGAGAAAAACGCATTAGCATTGGTGAAACGGAGTTCCATACATTCCTAATGACTAAGCTAATGAGACAAGTTAAGAGAAAAAAAAGCATGTCTACGCAATGTGTTAATGGAAACAGCATGAGGGTCCAGGCGTGGACGTGATAGAGGTGTAGCGAAACCACAGAGAATTCCTCAGACAGCCCCGCCCCTCACAACTAGCCCTGTTGGAAGTGTGTCAGTGTGTGCGAGGAAGGCGATGGGGGAGCAGGGGGTTATTTATAGCATTCCTTGGGTATGCCATCCACTAGGACTGTCGTGAAGGGTATACAGAGGAAGACGGTGAATAAGGGTTTTTTAAGCCTAGCTGGATCTAAAGAAGTGGAGGAATCTTTAGTGAAGAATATTAAAGGGATTCAGTAATAGTGTGTCTTTATTTAAACAAAAGAAAGTTAGGGGAAGTCTGCCATACACAATCATTATTAGCACTATTATTGCTTTTATAGCAATATTAAAAAATGTAAATGTATAGATTATTTCATTAAAATATGCATATACATTTCCTGTACCATAAAACCTTAAGTAGCAGTAGTTTTAAATACCCAAAAAGTACAATGCATGGGTAAAAATAATAGAAAAAGTTTTAAGTTTTATTAAGATATTAAGTAAACATCATGTTCCATTTTTGTAAACTTCCCACCGTAAAAATATCAAAACGTAATTTTTGATTAGAAATATGCATTGCTTAGAGCTTAATTTGGAAAACTTTAAAGGGCAATTTTCTCAATATTTAAATTTTTTTGCACCTTCAGATTAAAGTTATTCAAATTCTGTCCTATGACCCTTATGATTCGGAAATGTAATTTTTTTATAAAAAATATTATTTTATTTGTATTTTAGGTGCTTATTTTTATTTATGATTCTAACTGTTTAATTTATTTGAAGACAGTTTTGTTTTGCTTGAGGTGTAACTGAAACTGTAAAAGAAGATAAAAAAAATTACATTTATTCTTAAAAATATGGACATATTCATAATCAAAATATAAAAGTATTTATATATAAATTATTTTATTACTTCAAGGTAAATCAGTTCATGGATATATTATTCCTGAACTGGGCAGAAAATACTAATTAAAATGTACAAAAATAAAATAAATAAATAAAATATATAATGTATAAAATATTGTATTATTAAAATTATATTGTAAAATTATTAAAACAATCAACAATATATGAAGCATATAGGTAAATGTGTAAAATATATTTATATATATTTTAAGTTGTTATATGATATATTACTCCTAAGCTGAACAAAAGAATAACAGCAAACAGCAATGAAATGCAATTCTTAAATAGGAAAATAGGAATTTAGCTAGGAAAGCTAAAATTTCAGGTATGTGGCTTAGTGCGGTGTATATGTATTTTATATGTGCTTATATGTGTGTGTGGGTATGACTGCACGGTTACACGTCTCGCCAACTTGCCTTCTCTATCCAGCTGCTCTTTGTCTATTTTTAGCGCTTGCACAGTGCAAGGGTGCAAGTCTCTGTGTGTGTGCGCTGGTGGGGGTGGGGGCATGACAGCATCTCCCTCCCGCCTTTCTTTCCATCAACCTCACCTTCACTCCCTATCCTGGTGAGGCTAAATGAGGTTGACCTGCCATCAACGTCACAATTTCACAGCTGTGGTGTGCTTTACTAGAGGGGCATCCCTATTTTTTTTCCCCCTGGTCATATCATATGGAAATACCATTTTTTGTTGGATATAAAAATGCATAAGGTTGTAATTTCCCTCAGTGCTACTCTGAATCTAGATGTGAACTGAACTGAATATATATTTAATTCGGGGGTTGAATTAAAGAGACAGTTAAGCAAAAAATCTGTCATCATTTCAGATTTTCTAAGATACTCTGTTTTTTTTTTAAGGTTAACCAAAGTCATATACATTTGGAAGGACATGGTGGTGAGTTGAGTAGACAATGACAATGAATTTTCTATTTTTAGTATAAAGGCCTGTTTACACAAAGGACGATAACTATAAAGATAATGATAAAGATATAGTTGGTAAAATCATTTTTAATATTAAAAATTAGAGTCCACACCACAACTACAATGATAAAGGCACAGAATCACTTCTAGGACTATTTTTTCAGATCATAAATTATAAAGACAATCCATCCTGTAACAAGCTCAAGAATTTAAAGAGGTAGATGAGTGTGTGTATAATATACTGATAAGATAATTAAGAATAAACAGACAATATCGTTTGCTGGTGTAGACGCTAATATTGTTACCTTAATAGTTATCATTCTTGGACAAACGGGACTTAAAGGGTTAGTTCGCCCAAAAATGAAATTCTCTCATTATTAACTCACCCTCATGTCGTTCCAAACCCATAAGACCTTCGTTCATCTTTGTAACACAAATTAAGATAATTTGGATGACATCAGAGAGTCCTCCATAGACAGCAACACAACTAAAATAATCCCAGGTCCAGAAACACAGCAAAAACAGGCCCTGTAACATCAGTGGATCAACTTCAGTTTTGCGATGCTCTGAGAATATTTCTTTATTTGCACAAAGAAAACAAAATAACATCATATACTCAACCATTCTTCTCCTCTCAATTATGTCTTCTGCCATTTTAGAGAATATTACTGCATAAGCGTATGCTTTCTTCTAGGTGCAAACAGCCGCAGATTACGCACATGCGTGTGCTTAATGTAAACAAGACTGATTACGTCAAATACGTTAACGCTTGCGTTTAGATACTCTCTAAAATGGCGGAAAGATGTATGGACACATGGACTGTTTTCGCTACGTTTCTGGACCTGGGATCATTTCAGTTGTGTTGCTGTCTGTCGAGGGTCAGATGACTCTCTGATATTAACAAAAAATATCTTAATTTGTGTTACAAAGATGAACGAAGGTCTTATGGGAACGGCAAGAGGGTGAGTAATTAATGACAGAATTTTCATTTTTGGGTGAACTAACCCTTTAACTATCCCTTCAGTATTTTATATATAATACAATGATCTGGGATACTGACTGAGCAGTAGCTGCGTTACACATACATGATATTTTCCAATTTTCAACATTTTCCAACTCTGTATATCACAGATATATACTCCTCCAGAACTAAACGTAAATTTAATTCCTCTTATATCACACAACAGACTCGCTCCTTCTATTCACTCAAACTCCTTTGCATTTCAGTTATTGATTGTAACAAAAAGAACATATATATATATATATATATATATATATATATATATTCTTATTGCTTTTGTACATTAAAACAAATTGCACGCCCACGTATTTATTTACTTTGTTAGTATTGTAGGTTAATGCTCCATATAGCCACTTATTGTCGCTGAATAACCTCTGACTGACTAGCCATCCCTTGACTCGGAGTGTTTCATTACTAAATAGTTAGTGGCCACATAACAACGCACTTTTTCAATTTATTCTGTTCTTCCAAGCAGTCCTTGTATTTGTCACTCTCCTTGACCTATAATAACCATCAAAAGTTCATGCGATGAACACAATAATCATATTCAAACTAAAAGCGTTCCCTTTTAAGGCACTATTTACATATTCCACCACAGCTTATGTACCTCTTTGCCCTCAAAGGACCACGGACAACTGTTATAAACAACTGCTGTGTTGCCTGCGATTCAGTTACACTGAGCGAAAGCCTGCTGTTAATTTCTGCAGCCACAGTCTTCATCTTAATGCATTCATTACTAGGGGTGATAATAACAGGGCAGAAGGGGAACGCTGACAGCTGATGAAAATGAAAAAATATAGGTGTGTAAATGTTTGGGGAAAGAAAATTGAATTTTGGGAGTGTTTGGAAAAAAATATGTTTATTAACATAAAACCAATACAGCGGGACACATTTCAAAGATGGTTTTTATAAATTTGTGAGAAAATAATCCTATACAAATCCGGGTATATATATATATATATACGTATATATATCAATCTAATACACCAAATGCTAATCATTTTGTGAGATCAGCTGATCTGTTACTGTTTATTATAAACATCAGTGATAATGAATAAATGTACAATTTGAATTCTCATTCATTTAATTTCATTGTTTTATTCTTTAGGATACCGCTAACATCACTTTTACTTTACAGTTTTTTAATTCAATGTTTCTTTGTAGTTAATTGAGAAATTTACTAGCAATTTCTACGTTAAA
The DNA here is from genome assembly GCA_032353835.1 of Enteromius viviparus. Lineage (NCBI taxonomy): Eukaryota > Metazoa > Chordata > Actinopteri > Cypriniformes > Cyprinidae > Enteromius > Enteromius viviparus. Next base: position 6,733,795 of record JAUCNO010000663.1, read on the forward strand.
ATTGTTTTGACACCCATTTTTTTTGTGTACTTTACATTAACCACACAAGTTTTCATATTGTCACTAAAATTTAAGGCACTTATTTTTCACAGTAAAGTGTTTGACTTAAATTCTTAAGTTGTTGTTTTTGTTTTTTACACATTTACCAGTGTTAATACCTGAATACATCAATTTAAATCCTGCACACAAAACATGGCATTTACTGAGCAAGGAAACAATACTCAATGACGTTTAACCTCAAACCATCACGCAAAATAATGTATAATGCAAAAAAAAAAAAAAAAACATACAAATTGTATTACCTCTGTTCATAACATTAAATAAATGCTTACGTAAGGGAAGAAAACTTGATTCTGATGCATAAAAATAAATGCATGAACACTCAATTACTCTATATAAGCTATAATTGAATTTTCTGTAACCAAATTATGGTCTGCATATTATGGTTATGGTTCCTACAAGCATATCCTTTGTCTTTTACATCTATCAACATAGATGTTTTCCATATATTCTTGGTTACAATGTTCTTCCCACTCACCATAATAGCGACTGGCTCTCCAGGCCCTCACAGCACAGTGCAAAGCTCCATCCAGCCACAACAACAGCCAGCTGATACAGAAGCCCAGCAACAGCCCCAGCATGAGGTCCATCTCCTGTTTGGTCACACTGTCACTCACAAAGTAATTCTCAGACGAGTCCACGAGCGAATGGTCTCCGTCATATGGAATTACGTAGTGAACATGATGCCTAGGGCAGAGAGGGAAGAGCTGCGTTAAGAGGTTTACGTTCAGCGACAAAAAGCGATAGATGGGAACGTTATATATAAAATGGTAAAGAAATTCATAAATAAAGGGACAGACAACGAGGACATGCAATATTATGTCAATTACACAAACGCTTGCTTTAATAATGCTCTCAGCAGGGTGGGAAAGCCAGGATTTCTATACTGATGCTATTTGGATCCAACTGAGCTCAGTCAAGCTGGGTTTGTTGTCTTGGAACATATATAAATGCATTGAACATATGGTTTTGCACACAGCTGAACAGTGTGCCATAGCCTATTTAATTTTTGCACTGTGATGCTTATTGAGGAGGTCTAAAATGCTCTTCTTATATTTTAAATATGCAAAAGTGTCTTTGATAAGGGTTAAAAGATGCTATGCATTTGCCACTCCTCATCTGGTTCTGTTATATAATTTTGTTTTTACAATGTAATTGCTTGTACATGACATGCAACATCGATCCTCATCAACAATACGCATCAAAAGTGAAATTAAGTTTTAAGGGTTTTTTTCTGTTATATTTTAGTTAAATAAAGTAGCAAAAACCATTTAGAACTTTTTTATTTAGAGGGAAAACTGTAACCGTGGCATATTTGCAGAAAATGTAAAAAAAAGTAATTAATTTGCATGTAATATAAGGAATTATATCAGAAAACATATGCAGATGTTGAAGGACTGTATGAACTGATTGGACCAATGTAGAATGATAAATGACGATGACAATGATCTGCACGAACCATGACAATATGTTTCCTTTGTTTATCTATAAATTTGCTTTATGTTTCATTATATGAACAAATAATTCACATAAGAATGTTCTGCAAATATCAGGACACTGAGCAAGTTTTCACTGACCATGACCCATTTATAATGCTCTTGGTACTGAAACAGGACACAGAATACACTCTATGTTATTAACAGACCTTCACCAATAATAACGTGCTAAAACACGCATTTCTAATTGAGAACAATTTATGATATGACCTAATTTATTATACCCTCTGGTCTTCATACATCAAAAAACTTGTAATCAACAGATGTATAGCTTGAACAGAAGCTGCTGTAAAAATGATCATCTCGAGTAGGCTACATAAAAGATAGCCAGTCCTGTATGTGTATATAAAATACAAATAAGAGTATTTGTACATGTTTCTCCAAATCAGTTTGTAGGCTACTAACAATATTAGAAAACTGCATTCACTACCATAAGCAATAACTCAATGCAGTCCTTTATAAAAATCCCATTTTATATCAGTAATATCAACGTGATTTTGTGGCCAACTTGCGCACCCAAAAGAACAACATCGCTGGAGGTGCTTGGAGAAAAAAAATCACACCTTGATACGCAGAAAGAAAAGAAAAAAACACAAGCAGAGAAATCAAGGAGAATTCTTTTACTGAAACACCGACGCAAAGCAACAGTAGCTGCTCGGTATTGACAAACCATTCGAATTGCGCCCAAATTAAGACATAAACCCCGATAATACACATATGAGGCCTTTAATGTGACAATCTCCGACTGGATAAATGAGATGAAATTAAAAAGGCAGTGTTTCGGGGGCTGGTGAATGGCTCAGGCCTAAGAGCTGTTAGTAATAGATCCTGTCAATTTCTGGCTCTCGTGCTAGAATTCAATTCATTATTAACGCTTTGGGGTTTTTACCTTCCACAGTTGCAATGACAGACGCGGTCCTCCCCTCTTAAATGCGGTAAGATGTAGTTGTGAAAGCGGTCCAGGAGTGCGTTCATGTCCATTAAACACGCTATCGCCTGCAAAGAACCATTCGAGTCAACCGGGACATGACAAGCAGTATTGGCACACAGCAACCGCTACATGACCTGGTACTGTGACCACTGCAGGGGAAAATACACATTACATTTCCACATCAGCCAGTAATAGACACAAGTACGGTTGTGCTGTGTTAATGAGATTTCTAAATGGACTTTCAGCGGTCCACGCTCTCGTTAACCCCCGATTTCACTTTGAAAATGAGAGAAATGCACAATAATGAAGAGCGCTTAGGCAGGCGAAGGGTCTTACCATGACAACTGAAGCACCGAGGATCATAAAAATCATGGTGGTTGTGATCATATGCATCAAAACTTCCGAACTCGCCTTTCCTCTTCCCCAGTCTGTTCAACAAATCCTGGTTAAACTAAAAACATGCCGTCCCGGGAGAAGACGCTCATGGATGCGCCCTCGCCGCTACACCTGCCTCAGTCCTGAGCGCGCCAGATTGGGAAGCGTTCTTAAGGCGCATAGGGTTAGGATATCTCGCTATCCCAGCGTATGAGCCTACACGCGCATTCACACGGTCTTCACCCACATCCAGCGATACGTTCCCCAGTGCTGCAGTTGAATCCGCCTCAGCCGTGCGGTTGGGAGGGAGCTAGTCTGATTACTGATGCTGCTGCCTCTCTCCTCCTTCGCGTTCCGACGCCGCTGGAAACGTCTTGCGAAAACGAGCGATGCCAGGATCAGCTAACGTTAGTTCTCTGATATATCTCTCTATGAGTTGACATCTAGTGGACCTTAGATTCGTCGTCGAGGCTTTATTTGTAGAAATGTGTAGTCGGCTTTACATATCTGCTGTGATCGCTACACTGTATGTGGCAAGCCGGTTTAACATTCATATGGAACTAGTGCTTACATATATAGCTCCTATATAAGCTATCATGTACATACACAAAAGCACACACAATGATTTTGAAATAGCTATACTATTTATTGTTTATTTATTTGTTTTGACTTATTTATTTGATCAATACACACAATTAAAACAGTGCTAATATTTCAATATGTTACGCTTTAAATAACAGCTTCTGTTTTGAGTATATATATTTTTAATGCAAAATCCTTCTGAAATGTTCTTCTAACATTAACATTTTTCTTATGTTTCAAACATTTTAAATAGCTCTTAGAGGTTTTTGCATCTGAACTTATTATATAGACTATTTATTGCAATATATGCATGGCTATTAGGTAAAAATTATATGTTTATCTGTTACCAATAAAACTGTAATTAATATGTAATGTACTGTTTAAAAATATATAATGTAATGTTCAAAATACTTTTAAATTGAAACAAGTACTGGATGAGAAACATACGCCTTCTTCCATATGAAAACAGTATGTGGAAAGAGTAGTAGTTTGAATTCAAAGAATCTGAAAAACAGTATGTCAAAAGTAGATGACCTTCTGCAGAGATCCCATAAAGCGACGGATTTGTGATGGCAAGGAAGAAATGCAACTGATGCTAGTAGTTCATGCACACACCTGCCCTTTTTCTTCCTCCAGAGAAAGTGCCCTTTTTTGGGGGAGTTTTTAAAATATAATAAATTAATATAAGTATATATGTGTTTCTGTTTTGTGTATGTGTTTTTGGGAAACAAAATTCCAAAAAAATGGGAATGGTTGGTGATATATCAAAATGGCCCATCTTGAAAAGGTTCCCCCCTCACATATACTAATGTGCCAATAACAGGAAGTTAATATCACCAACCATTCCCATTTTATTAAGGTGTATCCATATAAATGGCCCACCCTGTAAAATATCAAAAACATATGAGTCAGCTGTCTATGATAGTCCTTAAGGCAGTGGTTCCCAACCTTTTTAAACTCACAACCCACACAGCCAAACAGTTATGTTTCTGCAGTCCACTGCAAAAGAATTTAAACTTTTAGTGTCGGGTTAACTAAGTACTCGGAAACAAAGCTGTTAATTGTCTTTATTGAATAAACTGGCAATGTATTGAATAAACAGAAAATATACATAACAGATCAGCAAACTAGACATTTTTTATTACATTAACATTATTACAATTTCTATTAATAATTATTGGCGGCCCCCATGCAATACCGTCCCACATATTGAAAACCACTGCCTTAAGGTATCATTACAGTAACACACTCAGCAAAATATGTTTTAAATACCCTTAACAATAAAATCCCTTGAGTAACACTTTAAAATTTAATATTCCAATATGTTTTTATGTTTTGTTAAGAATTAAAGGTGCTCTATGCGATGCTATTTGACGTCACTTTCGCTGACGTTTCACGTTAATAAAAAACAAAACAGAGCAAGTTCCCCCCAGTGTTTCTGTAACTGCCGTGAACGCGCAAAGAGCATTGATATGAAAAGTTGTGCTAACCCAAGAGAAACAGCGACAGAGTTAACATCAAGCTAACATGTCTAAATAAAAATAAAAAACTTGCCACCTGTGCATCGGTTTGGAAGTCCATTTCACGGCTGAGTTCTCGCCATGGTTCTAACGAATCCCCAATGTAAATCCGGGTCTTGTTTCGTTTCTTCTCGATTTCTCTTCTTCTCGCCTTATATTCCTCCTTATAGTCTTTTCTTCGGTCGTGCCTCAGCCATTTTCCAAAAATAATACAAATTATTCCGCTAACCCACTCTCAGATTCACGCTGTACAAGCAACTCTGTCTATTATGTGCACGCGCATTAACCCCCAGCTTGCTTATTGGTTGGCCGTAATTTGTTATTGTTTTGGTGCACATCCTGTGCCCATAGTGTTTGTTTTGGTATTGCAGCCTCTGTGTTGTGTTGTTTTTTCCCAGTGTATTCAGAGGGCAGACAGCAAGACGATCAAGGGGTGATGCATACGGTTTGAGATAAAAATTAAATTGAGCTAAAATCATGCAACATCGCATAGAGCACCTTTAAATAAAATAAGTGCCCTTTTTTCCACTTTAGCCTCTATCCCTCAAAATATCTGTGCACGTCCTAGATACTGGACAATACTCAATTTTGGGTCCAAATCAGAGAACAGAAATCCTACTAGTTTTAAAGAATAATGTTAAAATGGCTTGCCACACATTGTAGTTTTTTTTTTTTTTAAATAAAGTAGGCTTCCTTAAACCAGCATACGATCAAATCAGACCTTCTTAATATCCATTTGGGTTTATAAGCAGAATCTGCAATCACAGTGTTATACCCTGCTATTTAATCCATGGCAGCCCCGAGTTTCATGCCCATCTCCTGGCTATGCGTGAGCGTGTATGCGCGCGTGAGAGGGGTGGGGGAGAGACAGAAGGGGGGTCTGAGTGGGGAGTGGTAGAAGAGACTTGACTAATTCACTTTTCCCGTAAAAAAACACGGCTGATCTTTTTCAATTAATGAAATGCACTACATTATATAGGACAGCCATCCCCCAAAGGAGCATGTAGTTTTTCCCAACCCATCCTCACGCCCCCTCACGCGCTCTGCAGTTCATATTGCGCCATTTCGTTTAGCCCATACGATTGTTCAGCTTCTGTATCCCACCTCATGTTCCCGATGATTGGCACGTTAACTAACACATGTGAAGGGACCTTGACCGAAAATACAAAGCACTGACTGACTTGGCAGAAATTCAAGCTTTAAGTCTTAACTCAATTTCCTACTTGATGCACTTCAGTTTCTTTCCAGAGCGCGCAGTAAGGCAGAATGATAACCAAAATGCAAGCAACTCCATTATGTTTCACTACAACATGCTTGGACAAATGACAATTCATTATTAGTGACTTTTCAACAAGCTTTCCATGCATTACATTACGTTACTTACGCTTTAACTATTATACACTAATTCATTAAAGCTAATATACTGATGACACATCTTTATCTGTGAAGGTCACCAACAACATGCCAAGACGTCCCCCACATTCGTCCCCCAGCCGCAACGTATTTCAGCACCCTGGAGAGCAGCACAGTAAAGATTTACTGCTGACCACCATCAAACCCTCTCTCTCTGAATTCTCCAACTCATTCAAGCTGACACAATGAAGACTAAAACAGAGAAAGAAATTAGTTATTTTTTACATCTTATAATTATTTCTTACATCTTCGTTTACTTTAGTTTTTATAATATTAATATTTACCTTTTCTTTTCAACTTCATAAAATATACAAATATATAAATGTGTATTTCTTCTGAGTAAAAATATGTTAAAAAATCTAAAATGTGAAAGACATATTTTGATTATATAGTAATGATAATAATAATTATCATAAATGACCAATGTATACATTTTATCAACAATTTCATTATTCAAATGTATATTGTATCATATTATTCACTATTATAAATGTTTCCAATTCATTTTATTTTAATTATATTATTTTATAGATAAATAGCATAATACATAAAATAATACACTAGATGCTACAGGTTTTCTTAGTGGAAAAACATTTATTCTGTCATTTGCTTATTGACCATGAGTTAAAAAGCATGACATCATAATATAAATATAAATATTTATATATAAATATAAAACCAACAAAAGCTACATAATATTAAGATATGTACTCACATTGAGTATTTTTATTTTAATGTTTATATATATATATATTTTTTCTTTACTCACTCATGAAATGTAATCAAAGTACTATTAAAGTTCTGCGAAAACAAATTAAAAAAATACTTTGGTACTTTGTATAAAAATATAAGAATACTTGTATAATTCCCAAAATATTAATGTGAAATGTGAAATATTTATTTGGGTTATGGAGTCTTTTATTCGTTACGTTTTATTTTGCACTGGTCTGTTGCTTGTTGTTCTATAGTCGCTTGCTTCACACGGCGGCTTATCCTTCGACGTCATTTCCGCTGCAGTTGACGGCGTTGTTGTTAGTAAAAAGTAGGTTGTACCTTTAACAGAAACAATGGTTGTGCCACTAAACTGAATTACCGATTGAAATGTCATACACACGTTATTTATATCACAAGTGACAGAAACGCGCTACTACAGTGAGCGGTTATTAAAAGAACCGAAATGCATTTTAACGACAATAACAACTAGCAAACTTACCGGTGTTGTTACATGGCAACTGTCAAAGCTGACAGAAGGCGGTTTTCTGCACGTTCAGGAACAAATAGAAAATTACAACCCAGCAAAGAGGTATAGACGCATATTAACTAAATTATTCATTCAAATGAAATGGTAATTGTAATTCTCTTAAGTGTTTGGTTAATGTTTCAGTTGACTTTCACTTTCTTCTGTTAAAGTGGTTTAATATTTATGTCTTTCAGAATGATCAAGAGTTTGCCCAAAGATGTTCAAGCACAACTGCGCTCTGGTGTTACTATTTTCTCATTGCAGCAATGTGTGGAGGAGCTCATATTAAACAGCATCGATGCTGGAGCAACATGTGTGGCTGTCAAAATAGACATAGAGGCCTGCAAGCTCCAGGTGATCGACAATGGCTCAGGAATGTGCCAGGAAGACATGAAAAGAGTGGGTCTGCGATACAACACAAGCAAATGCAGCTCACTGGAGGACCTGGAAAATCTCAGATTTTATGGGTTCAGAGGGGAAGCGATTTCCAGTATAGTCTCTCTTGCAGAAATGGTCGAAATATCGTCTAGGACTAAGCTGTCGGTGAAAACGTACATTAAAACATTTACTGAAACAAATGCACTGGATGTTCTTGAAGCTCAAACCATTCGCCCCTCCGCAGGGACAACTGTATCGGTCTACAATCTTTTCCACAACATGCCAGTTCGGAGAAAGAGAATGGATGCTGTTTTAGAAACTGAACGCATCCGTCAGAGAGTAGAGGCTATATCTCTGATGCACCCTTCTGTGTCATTTACAGTGAAAAAAGAAAACTCAGCCCACATGATGGTGCAGCTCTCTAAAACAAGTAGCACCTATTACAGGTTCGTGCAGATTCACGGCTTGAGTCGAGCTCAAAAGCTCGGAGAGGTCAGTTATGTCCATGAGCAGTTCGAAATGACTGGTCACATTGGCCGTGAGGGTCACTACAATAACAGCTTGCAGTTCTTGTTTGTGAATGGGAGGCTTCTTCTGAAGACATGCATTCATAAAACACTCAACTGCCTTTTGAAGAGAGTAAGCAGTGGTGCCAGACAAAACAACAGCCCGATTGCATATCCGTTAACATCGAGCCCCAAACAAAGGAGTGGATCTGATCTCCATGGCGTCTATGTGTTGAATATCAAATGTCATTACTCAGAGTATGACGTATGCCTCGAACCAGCCAAGTCTTTGATAGAGTTCAAAGACTGGGATAATGTGCTCATCTGCATCGAAGAGGGTGTCAAAGCATTCCTTACTAAAGAAAACCTGGTGACAGAGTTTTCCATGTATGGCAGTGATGGTCCATCAAGTAGTCCAGTGAGGAATGCAAAGACTTCTGTGGCAGTACAAAACGTCAGTGCTGAGGAAACATGTGAAGAGTGCGATGCATTGTCTGCGAAGAGGAATAATGCAAGTACTGTGGATATCTCTGGTGGTGTTCAAATGTTGGAGAAGGTGTCAACAAACACTGAAACCTTCTCCAGTGAAGAATCGGAAGCAGAAAAAATGCTCCAGGCTGATTTGTCTTTGCGAACGTTTGCAGATGCTACAGAAATGAATAACAATTGCAAAGAAGATGAAAGTGCAGTTTGTCCAATTATAAGCCATAATATTGATTTGTCAGATAACAATGTGACGGAAAGCAAAAAGCGAAAGATTTCCATTGTAGATAGAAAAGAGGCAGAAGACCGCTTGCAAAAATTCTGCTTCCCAAATAAAATGTCTCCAAAAAAGAGGAAGTTGTCATTAAATGACACCGAAGAAGGCAAACGTGTTTTTTATGGTACCAGCTCAAAGACTGCCAGAGCTGCGCCATGTCGTAAATTAGCTCTATCTTTTGAAATGGGATCTCTTGACAAGTTCAAAAGGTTGTTTGGGAAGGGCACTGAGAAAAAACAACCAAGTGCAGAAAAAACAAGCCTTTTAAATCCAGTGTCGTCGCGAGAATCCAATGACTGCTTTGTAGGGACTACTTGGTGTTTAGAAGATTTAGACAAGCCCTTATTGAGGAACATTTCAGGTGCTTGTTCTCCGTATAGTTCGGAATGTTGTGCTGAATCTTCATCATGGAGCAAGACAGACAAACTGTCATTGGCTGCCAAAGGTTCCCATCTAAAACAAGACAAAAAGCCACTCAGGGAAATCAGCAGAGATACAGACTTTCTTACTATGGAAAACTCATCTTTCCCAGTTGTGCAAGACTCAAAACATTTTTACGAAGAGTCCTGTGAACTAGAAAAAAGCCTCTTAGAAGATGTTTTATTTGGATCCACTGGAACTGTTGATTCAGTTGTCCACGAAACTCCAATCTTCACTCTAAATGAGCAGGAGACATCAATATTGGACACTTCCGCCGTTTTAGAAGTCTCACACCTCTTTAACAAGAATGTAACTTCCTTTGTAGGAAGTGTAAACTGTGTTGCTGAAGCCAGTGTAACCTCTCAGCATGATCCTCAGTGCAGCAACACAGGAAATGAAGGTCAGGCTACACATCAATGTGCTGAAACAATCCCAGTGTCTAGCAGCTGGCTGGCTCATTATGACAGTTGGTTAGGAAAGCTAGTTTACATCAACCAAGTTACAGGGCTGAGCAAATACAACTCTCCTCCTGTGGAGGAGACTCAAGTGCCATGTACCACAGATGTCACTAACATGGCAGTCAGTGTTATTTCAAGAACAGGTGGGAGAAATTCAGTGAGCCATTTTTGGATCACTAATGAAGAGATATTTATGTTATAATCAGCTTCTCTTTGCTCGTAGGATTTGAGTACAGGTGTTATCCATTTCACACAGACATTGTACTTCCCTTCCTGCCCAAGCCCAGAGCAGAAAGAGCCCTTAACTCAGGGATAGACAGCAGGGGTACAGCTCTAGACTGACATCAGGACTGAAATCAGCTTTTTAGTGCACATTAAGTAATTGTTTTTCTTCTTACTCTTTTAAGAGAATGCTCAAGGTCCCGATTCGCTATCGACTTTATTCTCAGAATGGAGTAACCCAGTGTTCATACGGCCTCCAGAGGTAAAAAAGTATACTAATTTAATTATTTTTAATTAAATTTAACCTTATTTAATGCTGTTTTTGTTTTAAAAAAATCTGATTAATTTGACTAGCATATTATATTAATTATTTTGGAAAGGTTGCTGTGGATGTAACCAGCGGTCAAGCTGAGGGACTTGCTGTAAAAATTCACAATATTCTTTACCCCTACCGTTTTACCAAGAATATGATCCACACAATGAAAGTAAGTACTTTTACCCCGTGCATTGAGGAACTGGCAAGGCTAGACTCTTAATAAAGCAATGTCAGGAAGCATAACCTTCTTCTTATGTGGTGAAAATTAACCTAAGATTGTGGTGTTGTATTTTTACCTCAGGTCATCAATCAAGTGGACAAGAAGTTCCTTGCTTGTTTGATAAACACAACAGAGCAGGAAGCCCATGAAAGCAGTACAAATGAAGGTGCCGCAGGCCGAAAGTCATTACGTTGAATGGTGTGTCGATATCCTAAACATTTGTCATTGCTTCCACCTGCAGGAAATCTTCTAGTGTTGGTGGATCAACATGCTGCCCATGAAAGAGTTCGACTGGAGGAGTTGGTAACAGGTAAATGCTAATGACATAAGGGTTAAACTGTACTATTCAAATGTTTGGGATTAGTATGATTTGTGGAAGTAAGAAAATAATATCTAATACTGCAAAGTAACAGTAAATACAATTTCTATTTCAAATAAAAACGTCTTTTAAAAAGATGTAGCAAAGTTTTCACAAAAACAATAATCGGCACAAATGTTTTTAACACTAATAATAAGGGGGGAAAAAATTTGAGCATGAAATCAGCATATTAGTAGGATTTCTGAAGAAACGTGTGAAGACTGGAGTAATGATGCTGAAGATTCAGCTTTCCCATCACAGGAATAAATGGCTTTTCAACATACATACATAAATATAAAAACAGAAAACATTGTAATAACATTTCAAATTATTATTATTGTTATTATTATTAAAGTGGAGAAAATGTTGAAATATCTTACTTGTAGAACTTAATTCCATGTAAAAGCCTTTAAAGGCTAATACACTTCAAGTGATGTTACTAAGGATCCAGTGTATTTTTCCCACACCCTGATTGTTGTTTGATGTAGACTCCTATGAGGATGACCCAGACACACCTGGAAAAAAGAGACTGTGTTCTTCAAGTGTGACCCCACCCTTAGAGATTAATGTAACTGAGGAGGAATTGAGACTTCTGAGGTCAGTGCAGCTGTTTGAGTCAACATTCCTGTTTCCACCGTCATCTTCTCTCATACACGTGTGTTCAATTAGTTCTGCACCTTTGCTGAACAGCACCATAAATCTCTCTTTTGTTCTTGAAGGTCTTGTCAGGCCTTCCTGAGGGGTCTTGCTTTAGATGTAAGGTTCCCAAAGAGTGAGTCACTGAGTGTGTTTTTGGAGAGACTTCCCAAATGTTTTATAGAGAAAGAAAGCACAGAGCTCCGTCGTGGAAGACGGTCGGTAATTAAAACCATTGCAGAGGTCAGACTTAGTTCTAATGTTATTTTTTAAATTAATTTCATCTGAGTTTAGACTCTCTAATTTTGTGTGTTATTTTGTAGGACTTTCTGCGAGAACACATTGAGGTGAACCAGCATATCCACATATGTATCTAATCTGTGAACAGAATACTACAAATGGTCTGATTTTGGAGCTCAAATGATACATTTATGATCAATTTTTTTCTTTTGACTTATGTTTGCAGCTTCTCCGCTCAACAGGAAGAGTGAGAGGAACGCTGCCTCTGACTGTTCATAATGTACTTGCATCACAAGCTTGTCATGGTTGGTATAATGAATTATAAGTTCAGCTGGAACATTTTCTGTTTAAAAGCTATTATAGGGACAAGGGAAATGTCTCATTATTCAACATATGTAGGGATATTTCTTTGCTATAATTGACATTTTCAAAACATTCTTATTTTATTTATTAAATATAAAAATGTTGCAATATCTAATATAACTTTTTTTAACAGGAGCAATAAAGTTCAATCATATTTTGAGTAAAGAGGAGTGCTGTAGTCTGGTGTGCTCGCTCTCCTCTTGTCAGCTTCCCTTCCAGTGTGCTCACGGAAGACCTTCAATCGTCCCTTTGGCTGATCTTCATCACCTGGAAGAGCCAGAGGTATGTTTCAACTAATCTGCCACAAATCTGATTTTGTAAGTGTGCTGTTTTGTCAATTATTAAGAGGTTTAAATGTCGTAGGTACTGGTAAAGCATATCATGATCAGCCATATTTTATTATATATATATATTTTATTATATATATATATATTGTTTTTTTTAACGTTTTTGATAGTTTTTTGTCTCCACAGGATCTTCCCAAACCAAATCTGAGGAAATTGAGGAGAATGTACAAGTCATGGCTTCTCTATGGAAAAGATCAATCTGTTGCACAAAAGAAAACATGAATTTACAAACACTTTATGCTTTTGTATCAAATTATTTAATTAAAAAAAAAACCTCTGCTTTTGTTTTTTTTGCTGTGCGGCTTTTATTATGTTTCACCCTGCTCTGAGATAGAGTAGCCAATAATAAAGGACTATACTTGAGCTTTCTCCAATCGAATTGATTCTTGCAAGGTTGTGGTCCAATCAACCTAAACGTAGGAGGGCGCTAAAATGGATGACGTTCCTTCGCAGCTCATTGTGCATTGTGATGATCGTTGGAAGGGGCGGCAGGCAGATTTCGCTTGAACGTTAACAAAGTATTACTGTATAGGTGAGTTTTTAAGTAGAAATGACGAATTATAACTATAATGTACCAGTCTCAGACCCGACGTGTGTTATTTATTGATTAATTGTATCGGTTTAAACCGAGCTATCCTACCCTTCCAATTCAAAGATGGCCGAACAGCAGTACTGACGTATGAATTTGGCTCTTTCTGCATTATATTAAAACGTCAGTCTTCTAATGTTGAGTAATGTTTGAGGACTTGCAGCTTCTAGTATGTTATCGTTACCCTTTTTTTGCTAATACACAGTTAAAGATTTAGTATTTTGAGTGCTTGAAGCGATTACGGTGTATGGCACACGTGCTTTAACGGAATCTGAACGCATCACGTGCTGTTTTAGGTTAAGATGTTACGTTATATTAAACAAGTCAGTGTTTATCTTTAATAGATTTGTATAATTGTATTGTAAGCTGCATTTTGGACCTTTTCGGTCACTTTGTATGTAAATATAGTCATGGCAATGACTGCATCATCATGACGTGATCTGTGCAGGAAAGTGTAAGTATTAGGTTATAAAAAAATCAGAAAATATGTAAATAATGATGTAGATTTAATAAAATTGTAAAAGTTATTTGAATAAAATCTATAATTTAATTGTTCTCTATGCGTTCATATAAGCATATATACATATACATACATATATACATATACATATTTCTGCAGTAATGATGAGCTGTAATATTATGTTGTCTGTATTTGATTATTTATATTGGCTTTCAGTGATGAACAGGATTCGGATCCACGTGTTGCCGTCCAGCAGAGGTCGAGTGACTCAAGCTGTTCGTGCTCAAGAACCTCAGACCTGCTCTTACACCCAGAGACCCTGTTCACAGCCTCGTCTGGAGGGCTTAGAGTTCTGCATCAAACACATACTTGAAGATAAAAATGCTCCCTACAGGCAATGCAGTTATGTGTCTAATAAGAATGGCAAGCGCTGCCCCAATGCAGCCCCAAAACCAGAGAAAAAAGAAGGGTGAGGTGTTTGTTGAATTGTTGAGTTTGTTTATTCTCTTAGCATGTGTACTACTACTATACATAATTTACCAATAATGTTGTTGTTATTTTTCGTAGGGTGTCATTCTGTGCTGAACATGCACGCAGAAATGCTTTGGTTCATCAAGCTCAAATGCGGAAGGCGTCTGCCTCTGGACCTTCCCCTGAAGTTTTGCTGTCTCAGCTCAGCGGCTACAGTCGGCCAGAAACTGGGGCTCACAGTCAAGAGGGCCGTAGTGAAGCTAGCCGCATACTAGGTGAGAGATAACTTGCTTCTAATAATGTGCCATGAATTATTAACTGGCATGCTTTTGGCCTTGTGAACATTGAGGAATTACTTTAAAGTCTGGATGTGATGCAGACAACCCTGTGCGTGTGTGAACTGACCACTACTATGACATAATAAGTAAAAAAAAAAATAAATAATAATAATTCTGAATATTAATAGGTTCAAAGTATTTCTACCTTTAGAAGTGTTTTAAAATGGAATTCTTTTCTGAAACAGAATGCAGATTTTTTTGGCTTATTAAATTATATAAACTATATATTTTAGTTTCCTGTCGTCTCATAACTATTAGTTTATGTAAGAATTTGATGCAATTTGTCTCAACTTGTTATTTTCTTTAAATGGGTCTTTATATTTTTATATATATTTATATACATACATGGTGGTTCCCATACGTTGGTTTATTTGTGGTAGGGGCCGCATATCGACTGCAACAAATACCCAACACCCACTGGCATCAGCTATTGTTTTATTGTGCAACTGTAGCACGATATTTAACAACTTTCAGACCCATTTTGCTGTCCCCCACCCCTCCCCCCCACAGTTGCATACATGGGATCATACAAACATAGCGACTTAGTGGTAGAGAAGTAACACTTTCATTTGGCCATAACGCAGCAGCAAAGTTGACGCTACATCATCTTAAATATGCAAATTAGTGTGACATCACCTGCCGCTAGACGACCGAGTCCGGCTCTCATTGGTTGACATTTCTGAATGCCTTACTACAGTTGCTTAGTAAAAATGGGCTTTCCACACAAAAGTGTCATAAGTATGAGAATTTTTTTTAATTTTTATATCATAAATATATTAATGCCTGTCGGGTACGTTTACTGCTCTGTTGGACGCGGGCCGGGCTTGGACAGAAAAATGTGGCCCGATCCGCACTCTACCTGCCGCCACAAGTCTTAAAAATTCTGTGGCAAACACTATAGAGTTACTAAAATAAGTAATTTTAGTTTTATTTAGATATTTGATAGAAAATTTAATAGATCTGAAATAACAATAAAATGTAAAAAAAAAAAAAAAAGTTATATATATTATATACAGATGTTATGCGTGATTGTTGAAATCTATATATATTATTTCCTTGTATAGATGAGGAGAGTTGGAGTGAAGAGGAGCAGGATCCTGTCGTTTTGGATCAGACATGGAGAGGAGACCCCGATAGTGAAGATGAAAGTCTTGACAGTGACCACGAAGACCCTTTAAAGTGAGACATTCTTCAGTTTTATTTTACTTATCTGCTTTGTCAAAATTAGCTTTATTAATGTCACCTGAGAAGTCGGTTAATGAAGCGTGACATTCTACAGGCATGCGGGAGTGTACACAGCAGAGGAAGTGGCACTCATCACACGTGAAAAGCTAATCAGACTTCAGTCGCTCTACATTGACCAATTTAAACGTCTGCAACATTTACTAAAAGAGAAGAAACGACGCTACCTGCACAGCCGCAAAATTGAACATGAGTCGATTGGTAAGAGAGCTGCTGTCATTCTCTGATTTCATATCACAAATGTCCAGTCAACACATACTCACTTGTGTGCTGTGATACAAGGCAGCAGCTTGTTAACGGGTCCAGAGGGGCTGTCCACGAAGGAACGAGAGAACCTGAAGAAATTAAAGGCTTTACGACGTTATCGACGTCGCTATGGTGTGGAGGCTTTGCTGCATCGCCAGCTCAGACAAAGAAGACAAGCGATTACTGAGGGAGGAACGCCACAGGTATGAATGGGCTTTGTAAAAATAAAAGACAATAGTAGATTTAAAAACACTGCCATATGAGACGGACCTGAATTAAACTTTATTGGCTTTCACATACTGTCAGTTATATACATACTGTTATGCAGTTTTTTTTAATTAATGTTATTTGGGCATGTTTTAATTCTCTTGTGTGTTTTATTTCTCTGCAGGCGATGCGTTTAGGCCAGAGATGTATTTCCTTTGTGGAAGGGACTCGCTGTTCAAATCCATGTCTGCCAATGACGCGACACTGTCTCTCTCGTATCCTTTTGAGTCCGGTATATATTTTTAACTGTTTAGGTCTATTTATTTATTTATTTTACTTTTTATTTAATATTTTAGTACTATTACCACTTCTATTACACACAAAACACATGTTCACCAAGGTTGCATTTATTAGGTTAAAAAATACAGTAAAACCATAACTACTATGACATATAAACTAAAAAAAATGACTCTTTAACATATTTTAAAATGTAAGTGGTAGTAAAGCTTAATTTAACAGGTGTTATATCAGTCTTCAGTGACAGATGACCTTTCAGATATCATTCTTACAGGCAGATTTGCTGCTCAAGAAACAAATTGTCTTATCAATGTTGAAAAGAGTTGTGCTGTATTCTTTCTTGATGCATATTTGCAGATTCTCTAATGTATCAATTTAATTAAATGTTTTTAAATTTAAATATGTTGTAACACTGATGTATGTTTTGTAACATTGTATATGTCTTTACTGTCACTTTTGATCTGTTAAATGCATCTTTGCTGAGATTTATATACAGCAGTCAACATTTAAAGTGGATCAAAAAAAAGTTATCTTAAAAGCAAAATGCAAAAAAAAAGTCTTATGAAAAATTTCTTTTTTTGACCCAAAAATATATATATTTTTTACCCACTTCAGATGTCGACTACTGTAGATTTTGATGTGTGTGTGTATGGTCTTGTAGCCCTGAATGAAGGCCCCCAGGTTGCTGTACCTGTTGGTTTCAAGCAGCGGCTGATATAAAAGTCTTCTTATGGTCTGTTGACTCTCCCAGTGTTATCTTATGGGTGAAGTTGATTCAGTTCAAAGGAACAAGTTTCCAGTCGTCCATATATTTGACATTTAAAAGTTATTTCAGTTATGTCAGTGCTAGTTCTCTTAATCTCCTTAACCCTTCACAATAGATATTTATCAAGACAGTAGCCAAGTTTTATTCAAAATGTGTCCTGGTCTGAAGGATGTACCATGTGATCGGCCTGTGCACATGGGGCAGTCAGAAGAGCCCCGCTGTCCTCTGCACCTGTCCCTGCCTCCACCCATGTACCAGCCTGAGCAGGAGTCTATTGCCCCGGAACAGCTGGCGTCTGCGCCCACAGACATGTACCTCAGTGCCGCAGAACTCCAGCCAACGGAAAATCTACCTCTGGAATTCAGTGATGTATGAATTGTGTTGGTTTTTCTCATTAAAACTGAAGTCGCTGTGTGCAGTTGCTTTTCTCATGTGTTTTGGCATATCCCTTCACACCAAGTTTTTATTATCAGAGCAATTAACTCCGCACTAAATTTGTTCACCAAAACACCTTGGTCCCCCTTTAGATTGCTACGGTATCCATCAAGTATCTACATGCCTGCAAACAGTGCTGCTCAAACATGTCCCCTGCTGTGTAAATCATATCTCATAGCTTTGCATGAATGAAACACAAATTAATCTGGATGTTCGGCAGTCATCTTCCTTTAATTTTGTGTCTGACATTTTCTGACGTGTGCCCACAGTAAAACCTCTCATTTAAACTTTTTTTGGAAACCTCTCATTTTCCTGTTAAGCTACAGACTATTTAAGTGCTCTTTTTGTTGCTTGTTCCAATTGCTTGCTTTAAAAAATGCAAACATTGCTTACTTACCCATATTGGTGGAATTCGCTGTTTGTTTGGCTGTTGTTTACCGGTATGATTTTGAAGCTGGAAAACAGCTACCAAAAAGAACTGAAAAAATACTAAACCTGAATATATATATATATATATATATAATTTATTATGGATGTCTGACATTTTTAATGGGCTGTAGTTTGAAGAACTGCCATTAGTTAAGTTTCATAAAAGAATTGGTTAAATGAAAAAAATATTGAAATCTCTTTAATCCAGTGGCCAGTTCGTATTATATTTTGTTTCGGGCACACATTTGTGAAATTTTTTTATATTTATTTATTTTTATTCATCAGTGCACAGTGTTTCTGATTCAAGCTATCAGCCAATATAAGTGTGTAATTGTTATTAGACATTAAGTCCTGTTTAATTCACATTTTCTGTAATTTTGAATCTTTAAAACACAAAATATTTTGATAATACTGTCAATTGTAACCCAAAGTTAATCTCAATATCTAATTTTCATTTTATACATTGTAACATTGTGATGTATAATTCACATATAGCATTTAAATTGGTTATTAGTGATTTGTTAATTATCAACCTTTTTTTTCTACGGATTAAAAAAATTCTTGCTTCCCTTATTACTGTTCTAATTAAAGTCTGTTGACATGCAGGATCTTGACGTTGAAGATGAGGGTTTGCAGTGTCCCCCGTCCCCCTTGCTATTCGACACAGCACTTGCGTTAGAAGACCAGACGATCAGAGAGATCGCCGAGGCCCCCATGGACATTCTGACAGGGGCGGAGCAGGGCGATCTGGATGGCTCTGAACTCTCAGAGAGAGACGAGGTGTCTGTGGAAGATCAGGTAATTATCACTGTTGCTTGTTGGAATAATTAAACAGTGGATCGAAAGCAGTACGGTTTTTCCTTGCAATGGCACTAATGGTCTTACAATGGTCTTGTTTTTCAGGTTGAATCTGAAATACTTGAAGCAGTTGGACAAGCAGTTCCCATGCAGAATTCATCAAAAGACACTGACACGAAAACAACAGATGCCTTATCCTGAGCACCTTGTGACCTGATTTTCTCAGCTGTCATTCTGTTGATATTTCAAACAGTCCAGATATCTATTTAAAAGCCATATTTCTGGAAGTTTGCTTTGATTGCTGAAACATTTTTAACCTAACATTCTCATTACTTAAAATAGCACAATAACACGTTCTGATATAAACTGCAAGTGTCTTGTGAAATTAAAAGGACCATTATATACACAGTTGGACGTTTGTGTTTTGTAAGGTGAAGATCAGGTAGGTATTTCACTACAAAAAGTCTTAAGCACCATCTCCCCTTCTTTCTCGTACTGTAGTACTTTTCTGGGCTCATATATGCTATTATAGCCCTGAATCAAGACCTGCAGCTTGCTGTAGCTGTTGGTTTCAAACAGCGGCTGATATAAAAGTCTTCTTATGGTCTGTTGACTTTCCCAGTGTTATCTAATGGGTGAAGTTAATTCAGTTCAAAGGAACAATTCAATCCAGCAATCCATATCTTTGATGTTTAAAAGTTATTTTACAGTTATAGTTCTCTTAATTTCCTTAACACTTCAAAATAGACATTTATCAAGGCAGTTGCCAAGTTTTAATCAAATTGTGTCCTGGTCTGAAGGACGTACCATGTGATCGGCCTGTGCACATGGGGCAATCAGAAGAGCCCCGCTTTCCTCTGCACCTGTCCAGTTATAGGACAGTTGAAAGTTTGTGTTTTGAAAGGTAAATATGAGGTATGTATTTCACAAAAGTCTCTAAGCACCATCCCCACTTCTTTCCAGTACATCTTTAGTTCCATATGATACTCATGACTCATTGGGATATGTTAACTAAAATAAACCTTTACAACTCATCTTGTTCTTGTTAATTATAAATTTGCACTCATGAAAGGGGCTCCTCTGGGATAGTAAGGGTTCCCACGGTCTTGGGAAACCTAGAAACATCAGGGATTTTTTGTCTTCAGAGTAATGGAAATATTTATAGTGGCTATACATGCTTCTAGTAATGAGCTGTTCTGTGTGTGGGGTTGAACTTGATTGCAAACACTGATTTGTAAGCGAACTGCTCTTTTGAGCTAGTTTGTTAAATAAGGCAAAGGGGTATACAAGAAGAGTAGTAGATCAGTGAACTGGTCTCAAAATGTTTTTTTTTCTTTGTAGAATCTGTATCCAGTAAACAAATGACTGGAAAGGTCATGGAAATGGGTCAAAAAGCACTAACCCTGCACAATGAAATAGTGTCTTGATGTTGAACATTTACTAGTTGCTGGTAGTTTTTCTGTGGAGCATTGTAGCTTTTAAATACAAAACACAGGCCTAGTTGAGAATAGCATTGTGTAAAAAAATTATATTAAAAATAGTAGCTTTATATGCTTAAAGGATTAATATAAAAGTGCTAAAGATTGGTTATTGAACATTAAATTTCATGTCAGTCTTGGCCATAAATAAGGCGGAATCGCTTAGTGCTTAGTCACAAATCATGATAAATGAAATTACTGCAGATGCGTGGCAGGGGAAAAACGCGATGACAACGCAGCTTTAACGCAAAAATTACTGCGTTAGTAAATAATAAAAATACTTAAAAAGATAAATATATAAATCAAGGCTATAAATGAAAACTTGCTTTAGAAAACGCTACGTGGAGCACAAGATAGGCCTTTTTACTAAAAGTGGGGCGGGCAACACAATTTCGAGCCATGACATCACTTTTCCTGCGAGTGCTTTAACCTAAACACGGGAAGAGAGACGGATGGGAAGAGACGACGATAAAACCTCTAATCAGCGGCTGGGAAAACAGATAAACATGTCCACAAGCTGTGAATTTAAAAGTACAGTTCAAGGTATTTCTTAGCGATATTCATCGGGGATATTTTCACACCTTCTGAAGCAACACAAGGATCGCGCGAGGTAAAAGATCCCTTTTTTCCCCAGCTATCGCGCGCACAGTTTGACGTTTACGTGTTGAAAGTGTGCTTATTTTGCACAATGATGTCTATTAATGGACGTGGATGGGTTTATTGTGGTGTTAAATGTTGATGTGCGCGGTGTGAGGTTGGAAAGGGAAATGTGGGGCATTAGCCATCCGGCTATCTGGGACACCGGTGGGGTTGTAGACTGAGGATGCTTCTGATATCCTGCTTTGCTCAGAAATGCATCGCGCTTGGCTGTTTAAATCACTAATTCTGCCACAATAGCTTTATTTTAAGTTTGCTTTGTATATAAACATATATTTCATTCATATATGTTTCATGGCAGCGCAGAAAAAAATCACAATAATCCGATCTTATCCTAAGCCTTTGCATCAGTTTTCCCCGGATCACTGTGTTTTATGTAGTTCAAGCTGTAGCCCTTCCTCTTTCGACAGTGTAGCGAACTTGTAGCCTGTTTATAGTTACACACTTTGGCAACCCGCAACTTTTGTGTTTACTTGTGTATGATGAGAATGCAGACTGCACAGTAAAATTGCTAATTTTGGCAGTTCATTCTGCCTGAGACCCTAAAACAGCAACTAATTCAAGAGTAATTGAGGGTAAAAGCATGCCCCGAGCCCCTCCCCTTTAATATTTTACAGATGTTTTTCACATTTGCTAGTCCCATGTTCAAAACCATGTTAAGGCTGACTTACAACCCACAATTCTCCTACATATAATATTCAAGTTTCAAAGCCAATGCAGTAGAGATATTTTGGTGATTTTTAATTTAGGGCAACTTCTTGTATCTTAGATGATTTAAAAAAGCAAAGCAAAGCATGTTTTTATTGTCCTTTTAATTGCTTCTTCCTAATTTAGAGGGTGGTTGAATTTGTGCATATATCAAGAAACCTATTTGGTACAAACTTGTGCAGTTAAAAAAACAAACAAACAAACAATCAATATTATTGCTGTCATTAAAGCAAGTGTCTTAGAGACCAATTGACTATTTCCTGGGGAAAAAAATAGTATTGTTAGACATTTTTAGAAATGTATTTTTAATAAAACAATGGTTAATTTTCATAAAGGTCAGATCTTTTAAAATTTGAAGCCTGAAGCAGTCAGTTTTTTGACCGCTAGTAAAATTGTTGTTATCAAGTCCAAGGTTAAGGCCAGTTCACACCAAGAAAAATAAATATAAAGATGTATTGTTTAAAGAATATTAAATAGCCAAGTCCACACTATAACAACTATAATGATAAAGGCACAGAGAAACTATTTTGTCAGGAATCACTTTTAGAATTTTTTCCCCCCAGCTGATAAACAATACAAACATTGACAACCAATCAGAATCTGTCCTGTTGGTATAAGCTGGAGAATTTAAAGCGGCAGATGAGCATGAGTTTAGAATAAACAGATGATTCTGTTCACTGGTGTGAAAGCTAATATCGTTATTGGTGTCAATATCACTCTTACTGTGAAGGGGTCTTGATCTATTACTCTTTTCTACATAAAGAGAAACATCACATCATTACAATCACACATTGTACCAAAATCTAAAGACGATCGACTATGATCAGATGTTCATGATGTGCCAAAAGCTTAACACAGTTTAAAGATTTCATGTAATCCAAAGTGTCTCTAACTGAAAAATCCACCCATTTATTCTTAAGTAGTACAGTACTTTAGGAATTTTGATGCCCAGACAGACCTTTGCTCAGCCGATGAAGTAAATAATGTCCCCAAAATAGCTGACAGCAATCGGAGGCGAGATAAACTCCAAATTGCTCAGTAAACCAAATGGCCACAGAGGACATTAGAGGCAGCAGGGGACCTTGCTCCCTTGTTTGCTGATAGTCATGGTCGTATGGTAATTTTGCGAACTACTCCCATGATCACAACATTATCTTCGTGCGGCTTTTGATGTTTTTGCATGCCCGGCAGACATGCATTGTCCTTAATAGGAGTCAGATGACATAGGCAAGATCACATTATTAGAGATTCCAAGACACTTAGTGAGGAATTCAGCATGTTATTCCTTTGTGAATTCGCTCAAGTGATGTGCGAAAATATGGAGTTGTTACCATGCCTCCAGTTTATCTAACTATATCTAAACAGTTAGTTTTTTTGCATGTTTGTTAGACTTTATAAATGCATTCTTGCCTACAGAAAACACATATGCTTGTTCTGCCTTAGGCAGTTTGCGCGAAGCAGATTTTCTCGTTGGACGTCTTCACTGTGCAATGTAATTACAGTCTCATGTCTGTCACCAAAACTATTTTGGATGCAAATGATTACATTTTTATCCTGCTTAAACAATTTCTAACATTATAGAACAGATGAAGTGTCCAAATAGATTGCAAACACTTTTCACTTAAAGCATTTTTGTGTTCATAATATGCTTCCACAGAAAGGACTTGACTGCTAATAAATTTAGCAAATTCTGCAGAAAGCCACTGACTCATGTTAAAGCGGTGTAGTTTGCATTCCTCCCACCGTGCCAAAGCGCTCACGCAACTATTGTTCTCAAATATACATATTTAAATAAGATGCTATCAGTCATAGTGCTGCGTTACCTTTCAACACGTTTCGACTCCCACATGGCCTGAAGTTGTTACTCTGTTATGTTGTAGTATGCGAACAGTGCCGCTCGTTGTTTTTCCAGGTTGTGGCTTATGATGTTATTCCATGGATTGGAGCCCAGAATGGTTGGGGGAGATTGTGCTTGGCCACCTGATCCTGGTGCGCGGCAGAGACGGCGATCAGCTGCTATCACAAAGCAGAGCCACATGAGCCGCATACAAACAAAACCCCTGTGAAACATCTGATAAAGGAATGAAATCACACTGGGTGCTGTGGGAAAATTTAACAGTTGTATCTTGCAGATTTCACCCCGAGCTTTAATGCTTGTTATTGAAAGGTTTATGTCAATTGATTTGGTACTCTGCAGTTTTAAGGTGAGACATCCTGAGTAAATACGGTAAACATGATAACTAGTAGTCTCTAGTTGATTGATTATATTATTATTATTTACATTACATTTAAACATGTCATTTGAGGCAATAAAAGTCAAATTCAAAGTCAAAGTCAAAAAGTTAAAAAAATTTTTGACATAGTGAAGATTGTTTTTTTCAATTTCTTTGTGAATGTTAAAAACTAGGGATGTAACAGTATCAAAACTTCACGGTACGGTAATACCTCGGTATGAATGGCACGGTACGGTTTTTATTGAATCATTAACATAAAAAAACAAACTAAAAAAAAGTGCCAGAAGTGTTTATTAAACAGTTTACATGAACACTGAACATATCAATGGCACACACATTTAGCCATCTATCTGAAAACTTTGAAACAGGAACTTTTTTTCAATTTTAATAACAAAAAATGATTAAACCTTCCACACATCTGATTTAAAACCCACTTTAGATTGCTTGAAGACGTCATACGTCAATTTGCATATTCCTTACTTCATATTATCTTGCTTCTCTGTGGTCACATAATGTTATTCAATGCACCCTAATTCTCAATATAACTGTTATTCGCTGATATTTCTAATGGTTTCTGTTGTCAGAAAAATGGAATGAATATGAAATAGTGACTGAAATGCACGCCATTATAAGGCCTACTGAACCTTACAAGATGTAAATCTAGATTCAAATCCTTATTTATAATCGTTTCTAATTATATGATTATATTTATAATTCATAATAATGATGCCAAGTACACATAAGTTATAGACAATAGCTATGCTGTGATTGTGGCTATATTTGCATGTAAAATAGAGTTAGAAGCAACATAATATCTATTTTAATTGAAAGCTCTGCTCCTCTCAGCCGCTTGCTGAACAGAACAGACGCAGAGAGAGGTGCATGCTGGGAGAACAAGAGCTTGCGCTCGCGCAGCAGTACCACAGACTCTCTAAAGAAAAAGTCTCTAGATTTGTCGCTAGTCGCTTTTAGGGTAAAATGTCGCCAAGGGGGTCTGAATAGGCACTAAATATAGAGGCAAAGTCGTTAAGTTGGCAAAACTGATCTGTAGCGACAACAACAGACCGCAAAAAATGATGGGCACGCTTGGGCTGATGGGCTCCCGCTATTTTTTATGTGTTGTTATTCAATTTAATTAGTTTAATTTTCTATCTTGGTGGCAAAAATTTTATTACGAGGATAATATAATATATCTTTTTTACATGTTATTATTAACGTACCATTTATTTTTATTTATTTATTTATTTAAAATGCAGTTCTGGACCCTCTTTTTTTTCCTCACATGGCCACCTTGTTTTTGCAGCAGTGAAGTCAACAACTGCCTTATTTATTCAAAGCAGCATTTGCCTGTCTCATGATAGTATCCTCCTCGCTGCTAGCAATGTCAGACAGGCGTCCAGGAGTTGAGCGCTGAGGTAAACAAGGGCAACTGAAAGACGTAGCAAATGGCACGGTCCAACTGAGCTGTAATAAATCTGCTTTGAAGGTGAAAGCGAATGGAGCGTTTGAAGCTACCTACATTGTGCCCGCAGATATTAAAAGATTTGTTTCCCACCAAGTCAGCCACGATGAGCTGCAAGTTTTATGTATGGGTCTGTGTCATACGGGATAATAACCTCACACACGGACGACTGGAAGAGGCCATTTTTTTCTTCTCTGTCAGAGTCTTTATTCCACACCATTACTCAAAGAGACTAGGAAAAACCTAGTGAGCTTTCTGTCTGCTCCCTACAGGGTGAGCTGTCTTCTAAGGGCACATCCTGACTGAAATCAAGCAATTCCGACGAGGAGACTCCATTATGCCGCTAAGGTTGTAATTGAATGCATAAATAAGCATAAGATACATTAATATTGGGTATAATAGTCAATTATTTAATTATATAAGCCGTAATGATGAATGAATCAGAAGTAGCACTGTCAATCGACTGAAACTGATAGTCAAATTAATTACTTGATATGCTGATTAGTTAATCATTTCAGTTTAAGCAGGCACTAAATGCGTCGAATTAACGCTGTGAATGTTTAATTGAAGTCATTGTCATTCTTTCCAGCACAAACACGTCTCCTTTATATGTAAATGAAGCTCATTATAGGTTGCACCTTATTCACAGAAGACTATGCCTTTGACTGATGCAATTAAAGTATGCTAAATCATGAAATTCATCACAGGGAATCAATATTTATTGATTTAAAGAAGACATTACTATTGTACCGGCAGAGAAAACTTAGATTTTGCATTGCTCCAGTGATATTATTTTTTCCACAATGGGAAACTTCTCAGTGAATAATACTTGCTATGCTGACTTAGAATATTCCAAATGAAAGCCTCGAGTAAAAGCAGACAAATGTACTGTCACAAAACTTTCTAGTTTAATTTAATTAATAAATGAATGAATGTTAATGTATGTTGGTACCCTGTGTTGGAACTGATGAGCGTAGCTGAACAAAACAGAAAACAGTTTTATATAATTAATATATCATGGTAATGTATTTAATACATTAATATATCTGTGAGTAATTTAATTAAAAACCATAATTTAATTATTTCATGTAGTCTTTGATTTAGTGCAGCTTTCCTTTTTGCTTTATCACTAAAAAATAATACATCTCTAATGAAATAAAAAGTTTAGTTTTTTGATAATGTATTATTTTAGGAATTGTTCATGTAATGTAATATGTAGTATAATTATATATTTTACATAATTTTGTGTGTGTGAATATATTTTCTTTTAGATATTTAAAATGTAAACATTTAAATATTTAAATTAAGCATAAAATATTTTCTACAATTTTTTTTTTTGCAATTATCCAAACCCACTTAATTTCTTAACAATATTTGCAAAGCACTATAGTAGATCTTATATTGAAATACAACAGTTTCTCGTGCATTCTCCAAAGGATCAAATCATTTTTAGCTTCCTATTTTTCACACAGAAAAATTGGAAAGTTTTCCTTTTTCATTGTGCTGCACGCCTGTGGTGCCTTAAAATGCTGCATATGTAGGCAGCTCATTAGCTTTTGGAGCAGATCCAGACAGTCGACACATACAGGTGAAGCACAGAGCAATGTGAGATTCACGAGCAGGCAGGCTTTCTCATCCTGGGCTGCACTGAAGATGGGCATCCTGTCAGCTTCACCCTCACAGATGGGTGGTTTGATGTCGATAAAATGCGATGGTGCCACATTGCAGCGCTGCGTCCAGCAGCTTGTTTGCTCATGGCTCAGAGCTCCTTCAGCCCTGTCTGATGTTGCTAACACCTGGTCCGGGCTGGCCCTCTCTACGGGGTTGGCCTGTTTTGTGTTTCCTAGAGCCAGGCATTGGCCCACTACAAAGGCACCAAACACGCCAAGAAGCTGAAATCCTTGGATGCCCCAAAATGCCTCAAACACAAGAGTTCCCTGGTCCCCAGGGAAAATACCAACAAGGAGCCGCCTCGAGGCCTCTCTCCCTCCACAGCGGCCAGCAACACTGACAGAAAAGGTAAGAGAGGAGACAATATCTCATGTTTACAAGCATCGCTGTTATTGCTGCTCATGCTTGCTTGAATAAACCCCTGCCCTGAAGTGTTAGTGGTCAGCTCGTCTTGAACCGTGTGCAACAGACATGTATGATACTAAGAGCAGTGTGTTGATTCTTTTTGTGTTTATTATGTTTTTAGAGATTTGGCAGGTGATAAAATAATGTGATAAAATGGCAAAACATTTCATAGAGTTAAACTGTGGTGGTTGTTGATTGATGAAATTTGTGAAAACAATTGCAAAAAGATGGTGTTGTTGCCATCATTTTGCAAGCAATCTCAGCAAAAGAACATGCATCTTATTGACGACAAAATTTCTATAACTACTAAAAACACAATGCATGCAAAGAAAAATTAAATAACTTTTGTTTGGCAAAACTTTGCAGGTGAAAGAAATCTGTTGCAGTAATTTTGCATGCCATCTTATCAAAGTAACCTGCATATTATTTTTATTGGATTAAAATTATTTATAACTGCTCAAAAAAATAAAGGGAACACTTAAACAACACAATGTAACTCCAAGTCAATCTCACTTCTGTGAAATCAAACTGCCCACTTAGGAAGCAACACTAACAATTAATGTCACATGCTGTTGTGTGAATGGATTAGACGACAGGTGGAAATTATAGGCAATTAGCAAGACACCCCCAATAAAGGAGTGACCACAGACCACTTCTCAGTTCCTCTGCTTTCTGGCTGATGTTTTGGTCACTTCTGAATGCTGGCGGTGCTTTCA
>JAUCNO010000663.1:6770419-6784836 GCA_032353835.1 Enteromius viviparus
TATGCAATGCATAGCGCAAGACATTATCAAACATTTGTTATAGCATATTTAATGCAATATTTTCTTTAGTAGTTGATGAAATTAGGTTAGAAACGATAGAAGAGAAATAGGACGATAGACACTTTTCTATCGTCCCCACAATATATATCGTCATATCGCCCAGCACTAGTGCTAGTTGTTAAGTTTCCTACCACTGTGCGTAGTCTGTCGCTAATGTTGCTTCACTAATACTGTTCAGAAGTGTGGGGTTGGATTTAGAGTTTGATACTTCTGTTTGGCATTGATGCATTAATTTGGTCACTGACGGTATACATTTGTTAAAAAAAATTCTATTTTAATTGTTTCATCAAAGAATCCTGGTAAAAATGTCATGGTAACCACAAAAATATTATGCAACAGTTTTCAGTGTTTTTATGAAATGTTTCTTTAGCACCAAATCATATAGGAATGGTTTCTGAAGGATTATGTTACACTGAGCATTTAGTTATTCAGATTTGAGCTTGAGAAATATATATAAGTTTTTTTTTTTACGCAGGCAAATCAAGTTTTTTTTTTTTTTATGAAATTTTTGAATTGCGTTTGCGTGCAGTGTTCTTATTTATGGGATGCATCATAGTGTTGCTGACTGTACGTACATTACAATATAGAACTTGACTAAGAGATCTGGTTTTGGTTGTGACATGAAAGTTCCATTAACTGGTTAATTGATGCAAATTTTTTATTTATTTTTTCCCACTCCAATGCAATATTAAACTAATTGGCTTATTTCTTTCCAGGGTGAACTGCTAACACACTACACAAGGACTAACTCCGAGGGCTTTTTGATTCCCCAGAGATTCATAATACTAATTTAGAGGTATGATTTTTCACAAGTTATCATGTAAGAGACACTTTTTTGTATACTTTACTAACATGGCTGCAAAACTATTATTTTGATTAGTTGGCATTACAAAACTCAGTCTGTCTGTATTACTAAAAAATACGGCTGGTTGAATCTGATTATTAATCATAAAATCATGTTTTCTTCTCTAGTTTGGTCGGCAAGTGTGAGGCCCCCTCATGCAGAACCACAGGAAATGAATAAACCACCTCAGCCTATAACAGGACCCCCTGCTGTTCCCCACCCCGCCCAATCACCAGGACTGACACAGGTGAAAACGTAATTGATGAAGCCTACGATCATAAGAATTATTTGATTCTCGTTTAACAATATCAGTGTTTCCATTTGTTCCACAGGCTGCCTATCCCCCAGGTCAGCAATCGTCTGTTGTGTTTTCCGGGCCGTCTCCACAAATGAACACTGCACCGCAGCCCCGACAGGTACACCATCTTCAAGCTACGAAACTCTCCATGACCGACAAAGCTTTCAGTGTGTTGTGTGGCTTAGCTAAATGTCCTAATTCCTGCTTGTGTTTGAGGAAAATCTGCACGTGTGGTAAAGTCCGCCTCCTTTTTGCATCTCAACTTTGACCTTTTACTCTTTACTTTCCTCCCAGTTTGCGCCAGGGCCTCGTGCTTTACACCAACAGGTATTACCAATTTTCATAAAATGGAGCCTGCTTGATTTCCAAAGTCTTCTGTCTGTCCCCCCTCCCCCACAAAAAGTAGTCTGTAATAAACTACAGTTTTTGGTATTTAGGTGCTGCTTCTGCTGGTCTTTCCTGTATCCATTACTATTTTCATTAGGGTTGGGAATGCACATGTTTAAGGAACCATGTTCTGATTAGTTTTTTTTTTTTTTTTAACAGAGCACTGTGTGTTTTAGATTTTTATTAATTATTATTATTAATTTATTAATAGTGGAAAAATGCATGTTTGAGAGTTAACAGAACCTGCTAAATCATTCTGAATACCATTTTTTTTTTTTTTGGCAATTCCCAACCCTAACTGTAAAAGACTGCATGTGTTTTATTAGCCATTTTGAGTCACATCCTTTCAACATCGCCAGCTTGTGCCCTGTGTGCCACTGACCTGTGTTGTGCTTGCACTGTTTTTTTTCAGGCTGTTCTTAACTGTGCATGTTGGAAGCTTGCATTCACTGCTGTTGGCTAACGTTTACTGCTGCTTTTTGTTGTCTGTTTCTTTCTCACGCCTTCTCTTCACCCTGTTTCTTCTGCTATTTTGTGTGGCTGAAGGGTGGATTCAGGTCACTGCAGGTAACTGGTCCTCTCATCTCCCTCTGTCCACATCTTGCGTAATTAGACTGTCCAAAATGCTTCTCATACATGCATGGCAAAATTGTAAAGAAAGTAAACATTTTAAAGAAAAAGCTAGCTACAAATTATTCTGAAGTACAATACAACTAGAAAATTAATGAAATGGGGAAATTTTTGAATTGGTTGAAGGACCACAAATTAAAACATTTATTCACAATGCTTGGTGTGAACTGCTGGTATGTGATGGAGAAAAAAGCAGTCTCACTTGGCTTTAATTGTTAAAAAATGAATAATTCTGTTTTTAATTTTAATAAGTGATATGAAATGTAATATAAGTCTTAAAATATGATCTACTACAAGATCATGTGATGTTGAAGACTGGAGTAATGGCTGCTGAAAATAGTCTTGTGTTTGCATGAAGGGGGATGTAGTAACAGAACGTGAAGTTTGGTCTTGTGACTTGTTTGCTGATTTTTTTTAAAAAATTTTTATTTCCTCAACAGCAGTACTACCCCAACCGGCCCAACATGCAAGGCAGTGCTCCTCGGGTCCCACCCAGCAGCACCCCCCGGTCTGTTGCACCTGCTCATGTCTACCAACCTACCTCACAGGTTATGATGATTCCCCAGCAACAGTTGCAGTTTGCCAATACTCAGGGCCATGCCATTTTCCTACATGGACAGGTAGCACATTTTTATTTCAAGAGTTAAGTTGTGCACTATTTGGGAGGCTGTTCATGCATCTAACGACTTCTTTTTGTTTCTATTGTAGTACCGCGCCCCCTACATGCAGCCAACGCAGCAGTACCCTGCAGGCTTTTTTCCTGGAAGCAGTCAAGCTGAATACGGTACATATGGTAAGAGGCTCTGTTTTGGGCCTCCCCTGTTTGTTTAAACCACCCAAGCACGTTTTTCTTGGTTTTTATTTCAATTTTTTAAAGAAGCTTAAATTTGCATATGACATAGTACTGGGAGAGCATTTGAAAACTGATGGTTCCATATGCTCTTTATGTTCGCTCACGCTGTACTTTAATGTCATGCATCGATCGGCCATTGTAGGGCCGCTTTAAGTCAAACAGTGCATGTAGTGCGCGCACTGACACTTCTGGACAAAATTGTCCTGAAAAAAGACAAAGCCGACTGTGCATTACAAGTAAAAACCATCCGGTTCTGGTTTATGGCCGGTCAGCTGGTGCATCCCTACTTCATATCGCCATTAAGCTTCACGTTTGTTATCGTTTCGATAGTGCCATCTCTAGCTGCAATAACTTATATTTTTAATGTTCAGGACACTTTTTTTTTTTTATTTATTTTTTGGATAATGTACCAGTATTTATTTAATTTTTTTCCACTAAATATAAAGAATATAATGTGTAAATAAATAATATATTAAAAAAATACAGTTTGTTTGTCAATAGTATGTGAATGCAGTCTTTACAATGTAGTTTCAAGCTGTTTGAACTTGATCGTATTGTGAAATCTATTCCAGATCCCACTAATTACCCCAAAAATTACTGCATTATAAAAATTTGCAGAACAGCAGTTACTGTGTGTGTGTGATTTCTTCCCTCCCCCGACCCACCCTGAAAATAATTCATCTGTGTGTGATTTGAATGGATTTAACTTCACCTTATGTTGTGTTCACACCAGACACGAATGAAGCATTAAGCGTGAGTGATTTACATGTTAAGTCAATGCAAAGACGCAATTTAGTGTCCTGTGGTGCGATTTGCGTGAAACGCTGAATTAGAAAAATCTGAACTTTGGTGAAAGTTCACGCCGTGTTAACCAATCAGGAGATTGCTCTAGTAGCGACGTGGTTACTACGCGATTTATTCGCACAAGTCGCGTCTGGTGTGAACATAATCATTAGACTTACGTTAGACATATGCAATTAATATCTCTGTCATAACTATCCTCTAAACCCCTAGTTCTACTGTTCATGTCTGCTCATATTGTTGCCTCACTAACCATGCACTTATATCTGCTGCTTGTTGTTTCCTCTTACTCACTCTTGACCTTTGTCTCTTTCTTGGTTTCTTTTTGCTTTCCTCTCTCCCCTTCTCCTTTGGCTGCGTTCAGATCCCTCCCTGGCAGGAAGGGAGAGGCAGGGGGGTGGGGGGAGAGGTGCAGGTAGAGAGAACGGACGTCTCTCGCTGCACGGAGCTCCTCTCACCTCCCAGCGCTATCCAGGTAAGTCTGAAGTGCAGGGCTGTTTGTTACACTTCTTGTCTTTGTCGTAGCCTGGCTGGTTGTTTTGACAAGGCAGGAAGCATGCAGCCTTTTATGTAATTCTACTTCAACGACTCTGTTCTAGACAAAAAAACAACCACAAACGTTCTGGGTTTGATCTGTGATTATCACAAGGATGATATGGAGTGTTGATCTTCCCAGCTCATCAGAAAGTGTTTTTGCAAAGGGGGAACTTTGCATGTGTATTCTCCTCCCATTAAAGCTAACGGTCTCATTTTTGGATCTAATCTTGTCGGCCTTTTTTTGTTTTTGTTTTTTTTAGCGGCTGCTTATTATCCTGCAACGCAGCAGTACCCGGCGCCAGTGTCTGCTACGCCTGTCATCATGAGCCCCGCTCAGCAGCAACCAACTCCGCCTCCACAGCAAGCTCCGCCTCAGCAGACAGGACCAGTCAAACCTAGAGAACGCAAACAGGTGTGGGGGAGGACAACATTTGATGTTCATTTTAATCCATTTATCTGTGACTTATCAGTTGTTTCCTCACAGATCAGAATACGTGACCCCAACCAGGGTGGACGTGACATCACAGAAGAGATCATGTCTGGTGGAAGAACTACCTCCACACCCACTCCTCCACAGGTTTGTTGATAGCTTCATGTGTTTTGTAATGATATCAACATAATGATATGTTGCTTTCAACGGATTGCTGGTCTTGTGCAGACTGCTGGTCCAGAGGGTGGAGGTCCTGTTCAGACCAATGGTGAAAGTGTTCCGCCTGTTGCTGCTGTGATCAGAGCTGGTGAGTGAGCTTTTAAAAAAAACAAATAAATTGACTGGCAACACACCATCCTGAAAAATGTAAAATTGATCTACATGTATTAAAATGTCAATGGAATAAAATTGCTCATTACAAAGTGTCAAACTTAAACAATCTTAGCAAGAAATACATTTTATTTCTACTTAATTTTTATACACTTGGAAGTTTTACTCAAGGTGAAAATGGCAGGCTTTAGTGTTATCTGGTTTTTATGACACTGAAGAATCATAAACATCTAAATGGCCATCTTTTGTTATTCCTTTTTGGTTACAGTAACTTGACTGTAATTTAGCACTCAGTAGCTTCATTTTTAAAATGTTGTTAAATGCGTTTCCTGTCTTTAATCCTCAGATGATCAAATGAAATCTATGGCTCCTCCTCCACCTGTTTCGACCCCCCCTCCATCAAAGACACCAGAGCAACCCCACGTTTCACCTTCAGCAGCTGATTCTAAACCTATGCCAGAGATCAGACCTGCTTCACCTGTAAGCAAGGTTCCCACTCCTCCAGGAGAAGACCCAGTGATATCCCCAGCACTCACGCCTTCTCCTCCTCCCACAAGCAGTCCCCAACTTTCAAAGCCTCAAACTGGTGACACTGTAGATGCTCCAGTGCTCCCTGATGTCCCAGTTCAAAAGGAGGAGCCTGAGGACGCCCCTCCAGTGGAGCCAACTTCTACTGATGTTGAAAAAGAGGAGTCGTTGGCAGCCAAAGAGCCTGAACCTATGGCTGAAACAGAGGCCGCATTTGATGAATCCATTCCGGCTGCTATCGTCTCAACTCCTGTGGAGCCTCCTCCTGCTGTAGCTAATGATGATGATGAAGTTGCTTCCAAGGACACCACCCCTCTATCCACGGAGACCCCAGTTATAGAACCAGTTGTTGATGAGCCAGAGGAACAGCCTTTGGTTAACGGTTTGCCTGAGGACTCTGTAGAGGCTCCAGTAGTGAAGCCAGAGAGCTCCATGGATCCAGTTGCTGAACAAGCGGTTCCTCAGGTCCAACAGAGCTGCCTTATGGCTGTGGAAGCACCTGTAGAGGAAGCAGAGAAGGTGGAGGAGACGCCTCCCCCTGTAACAGTCTGCCCTGTTGAGGAAACGACTATGCAAGGTTTGGGAAATAAGTTCTTGTGGAACAATTAGCATATTGTTGTTTCCTCCTTCAGAATGAAGTTTGACTTTGGTTTCTATTTTCCTAGTTGCCGTGACAGCAGTGCCAAAGAAGAAAAAGAAAATTAAGGATCTAAATAAAAAAGATGTTGGAGATGTGCTGGATGCCTTCAAAGAGGTTTGTATATTATGTTGTGTTGTGGCCTTTTTACAGTAGGACTTCTGTTATAAAGAGTAAAGTTGTGCATTTATAAATCTTCCATATTTGTTTCAGCCTGAGGAAAAGCCTGCTCCTGAGCCAGAGGTTGCTCAAAAAGAGCCCTCCCCTGCTCCAACCCCTGCCCCACCAGCTGAAGAGTCAGACGAAACATGGGAAGACAAAGAGGACAAGCTTGACACAGAAAATATTGAACCTGAGGTGTCTAAACTAGTGGAACAGAAGTATCAATATAAAGAAGGTTAGAAGTCAGATTATTTGGGTCTCATTTGATAATGTTCATTGTGTTTTATATTATATTTTATTAAGTTGATATAATTTGGTAGGAATGGCAAAAACAAACAGAACTTTGAAAGCTGGTATATAATGTATTAAAACTTTGGCAAATTAGTCTTATTCTAAATGATTGTGGGCCAGTTTTGCAATTTTATTTTATTTTTTTCTTTTAAATCATTTTGCAGAGCAATGGAAGCCTATCAATCCAGAGGAGAAGAAACGATATGACCGAGAATTCCTGCTTGGCTTCCAGTTTATTGGTGCAAGCATGCATAAGCCAGAGGGTTTGCCCCACATCAGTGATGTGGTCTTGGACAAGGTGAGACTTCTATCTGAACCCAACAGGTTTAACCTGTGCTGTCTCTTGCTAAAAATGATAATCCACTTGCTCTTTGCTGTTTTGACAACAGGCAAATAAAACCCCCTTGCGGCCCTTGGATCCCAGGAGTCTTATGAACTGTGGACCTGATTTCACACCTTCATACGCTAACTTGGGTAGACAGTCATCCGGCGGAGGAGGGCGTGGACCGGTAAGTTGATATTCTTTATACTCGCGTTTCAAAATTGAGTTAAAAACCATTTGACTGTATGTTGAGATCGATCGTTTATTTTTAAAAGTTGCACTCCTCTCAGTCTGCAAGGCGCCCTCAGCCAGGTCGAGGCAAAGACCAAATGAATCGCAACCCCAAAATCATCACTAGCCTGTCTCTTAAAGACAATGTGGAACTCAACCAGGCTGAGAATGCTTGGACGCCTACAGTGAAGAAGCAAGTCCGAACCCGCGGAGGAGAGGAAGATGAGGAAGACTCAGAAGCTGTGAAAACGAAGGAGCTGTTCCGCCGCGTGCGCAGCGTCCTTAACAAGCTCACGCCACAGATGTTCCAGCAGCTGATGAAGCAGGTGACGGAGCTCACCATAGACACAGAAGAGAGGCTCAAGGGTGTCATTGACCTTATCTTTGAGAAGGCAATCTCCGAACCCAACTTCTCTGTAGCTTATGCCAACATGTGCCGCTGCCTTATGGGGGTGAGTAACAATAGTCTGTGTTGTATTGCCAATAATAAACACATTCATTTAACAGCACTTAGTGTAAACAAACCAAATATGTACATTTGAGCTTTTATGTTTACTACATTTAAAGTAGTTGATGACAAAATATCATATTTTAAGAAGATATCTAATAAATCTTTCTGATTTGCTTTTTTAGCTTAAAGTCCCCACTTCAGACAAACCGGGAGTCACTGTGAATTTCCGTAAACTACTGCTCAATCGTTGTCAGAAGGAGTTTGAAAAGGACAAGGATGATGACGAGATCTTTGAGCAGAAACAGAAAGAGCTGGATGCTGCCAAGGAGGTGATGTCTTGCCACATTTGTAAACAATCAAATTGGTACAAGGTGTATGAAATGGTTCTAGTAAAATGAAACCGTTTTCAATCGTACTTTAGGATGAGCGCCAGCGCCTGAAGGAGGAGCTGGAGGAAGGCAAGGACAAGGCACGTAGACGGTCGCTTGGAAACATCAAGTTCATTGGAGAGCTGTTCAAGCTGAAAATGCTGACAGAACCCATCATGCATGACTGCATTGTCAAGCTTTTGAAGAACCATGATGAGGAGAGCTTGGAGTGTCTCTGCCGTCTGCTCTCCACTATTGGAAAAGATCTAGACTTTGAGAAGGCCAAGGTACAGCGCTGTTTGTATTTATGACCAGTCAAAGACCCATTATGAGCCTCACAATTATATTGGGTCTACATTCCTTTTGCGTTTACTGTATTTCTCTGTTGTATAGCAACTTATACAGTTACAGTCAGATTTAATTCTGCTCTATTTTATGCAGCCTCGAATGGATCAGTACTTCCACCAAAAGGAGAAGATCATTAAAGAAAGGAAGACGTCTTCTAGAATCCGCTTCATGCTTCAAGATGTTTTAGATCTCCGAAAGGTAACCACATGCTTGATTTTGTAAATTTTCTTTGTAACGGTGCCCTTCGCACAAGTGTTTGGCAGTAACCTCACTTACATTTCTTAAAGCGCATGTGGCGTTTCAGTACATTTAACTATTTATATCTTCATCCTTTTTAACTGTGTATATTCTTTGTCACACAGAACAACTGGGTGCCCAGAAGAGGAGATCAGGGTCCCAAAACCATTGATCAGATCCATAAAGACGCAGAGATGGAAGAACATAGAGAGCAAATCAAAGTACAGCAACAACTGCTGTCTAAGAAAGACTCCAGTCAGGGTCGAGGGAGCCGTGGTGGACCACATTCCTCTGGGGGCCGTGGTAGTCAGACCCAAGATGAAGGCTGGAACATAGTGCCTATTACCACTAAGAACAGACCGATTGACACAAGCCGCCTTAGTAAAATTACTAAGGTAATGTTTTGTGACTTTTCTTTCTATTTTAGAATGCCTGACCTTTAGTTGATGATAAAATACATGTTTTCATAGCATAATGATTTCTGTTTTTTGATATGCTTAGCCATATTTCTCCTGTCTTTTTTTTTTTTCTCAGCCTGGTGATTTCAACAACCAGCTGCTGGCCCCAGGAGGAAAGGGCTCATGGGGTAGCTGGGGCAAAGGGAGCAGTGGAGGCACAGGAGCCAAGTCCACTGGAGATCAAGGTGAGCAATATCTTTTAAAAAACCTTTTAAAAGTCCAGCTCTCTATCCATTAGGCCAAGAACTGCTATATAGTAGCTCTGAGGTGCAAATAATTTGTGTATGAAAATTTAATCAATGGCTGCTGCTAATTTAACAAGGAAGGGACTATTTTGTTCTCTTTTGTGACTCATTGGATAGAAATGGCTCTTTATTCACAAGTGTGTTATGCAATATTCCAGTTTTGCACACTAATTCAGCCTCTATCTTTGGATGGAACCTTAGCTATTGTTAACCACAGAGAACATTTGTAGCAACTACTCCTAATACCACAGGGCTTTAACACATTTTTAACCTGCAGTCTACATGATTGAAAACTGCATTTTACTAATCAAGAAAAACAGACTGAGTGTGTAAAAGACATTTGACAACATGTCTGTAAGGAGGATATATTGTGAAGACAATGAGCTACACTCATTGGCCAGTTGATGCGTATGGTCTGTGATACTGGTGCAACAGATTCTATGTAATAAATAGGGATGCTCCGATCATGATCGGCTGATATGTTTGCGTGTTTTGTCACACACACACACACACACACACACAGCAGTTGTACACTGATGAGCAGCGCAGGACATGTTCATTATCAGCGGGGATTTGCGCAGCTCGTCAGTGAACAACGGCTGTGTGTAGCGTATACGGCTGAATGTGAAATCACGCACCTGATGGCATTTAGCGCTTATTACAGCACCGGCTTTACTGACAAAACGCACAAACATTTCGGCCGATCGTGATCGGAGCATCCCTAGTAATAAACAATTCTTTGACTATAGTTCAAGTTGGAAAATACATTTAGTTCCCATGTCATTTACAAGATGGATTAAAATGCTGATATAGTCAAGAAAAGATAAGACATAAACACATTACAGTATGATTAAATGGTAAAAAAAACAAACAAACAAAAAAGTTTATTCTGTGGCACCTAAAAAAAATTGTCTGGAATGTTTTTTTTTTTGGTCTGGAGCCCTGCACCAGCCTTAAAATGTAGCTCGCTTTTTTGCAAGAATCCCTAATTTTCTTCTGAAAATGTAGATATGTCAGTTTTTATTTAATTTTTTATTTTATGGTAAATGCACGTCTAATGTTGTCCTTTCTTTTATCTGATGCAGACCAGGGGAGACCTAGCACGATCAACCGCTTCTCTGCATTGCAGCAGTCTGGACCCCCTTCCTCATCCTCCTCCTCACTTGATTCTGATCGTAGAGTGCCTCAAAGGTAATTTTGTAGTTTTTGTTTTGTAGGGTAAATGAGTACTAATATCAACGCTGCAGGAAACCTAATTACTCCTCTGCTGTGCAGGAACAGCTCCAGTAGGGACCGCAGTGATAGAGATCGTGGTGACAGAGACAGAGATCGCTTTGACCGATTCGATAGTAGGCGGGATGACCGGGATCGAGGCCTCGACAGACCCCGTCAGGCCATCACCAAACGTAGTTTCAGCCGTGAAAACGAGGAACGGCGAGGCGACAGCCGCGGGCCACCGGATTCTGTGCGCCGTGTGTCCAGCATGACCGAGAACCGCGACCGTGGCAGTCGGGAGCGTGATAGAAGCAAGGAGACCGGTAATAGTCGATAGTTTTAAAGAACACTGCTGTACAGAGCTAATTATTCATTAAATGATCAACACTTTCCCTGCTTTGGTTTCTCAGTAAAGCCGATGTCCGCTCCTGCTCCTCCACCACCTGTTCAAGCCAAACCCGCTCTGAGTGAGGAAGAGCTGGACAAAAAATCCAAATCCATCATTGAAGAGTATCTTCACATTAATGACATGAAGGTATGTACATCAATATTTATACATTTTATTGACCCAGGAAATGATTTTGAAAAGAACATGAAAATTCACCCTGGCATCTTCCTCTTACATTATTTTTGTTACTCTTTGGTAGGAGGCATTGCAGTGTGTGCAGGAGCTGAACAGCGCCTCTCTGCTCTTCGTGTTTGTACGGAACGGTGTAGAGTCCACACTGGAGCGCAGCACCATCGCTAGAGAGCATGTGGGGCTGCTGTTTCAGAAGCTTGTTAGTGCTAGAATATTAGCTCCTGAGCAGTACTACAAGGGGTGAGTTCAAAGACTGCAGCAGTGTATTATTGTGCAATAGTATGGCAGACATCGGACATTTGAACGTTGTAGCCAGTTTTTCCACTCGTGATCTCCATGCCTTGAGTCTTGGTCAGGAATAAGGCCTTCATGTAAATCTTTTTTTTTTTTTTTTTTTTTTTTTTCACACCTTGGCATTTTTATGTTTTGATCTTTTTGCCATCTTTAATTAAAATGTAGTGGATTGCTCTAATGTTGCTGCCAATCTTCTTTACCAATTTATTTTATTTCCTCAGTCCTACTATACTGTATTAAAACAGACAAATGTACATAAAATGACTAAAAACGCAGTCAACCTTTGAAGTGGATCAAAATTGTTGATTGAAGTTGTTTGTTAAAAACAAAACGATTCTTTTTTTCTTGTTTTAGAGACAAAATTTAATTTTTTTTCATCCACTTCAGTTGAAGTACTAAATATTTTATTTAAAAAGTAAAACCTAAATATAAAGTACTAAAATAATTTCACTTGGCTTGAGGCATTATACTTTCTACACAATATAAAGGATTTCTTTGCATCTGTGCACTTATTTTATTGTTTAATTTCGCTCACTCTAGGCTGCAGGAGATTCTGGAGATAGCTGATGACATGGCCATTGACATTCCTCATATTTGGCTCTACTTGGCCGAGATCATCACACCAATGTTGCAAGAGGGAGGCATCCCCATGGGCCAGCTCTTCAGGTTAGTCACTGAACCTTGGTTTTCAGTTACCTGCATGCAAAGGTTATAAACCATCCAAAAAAAAAAAACATCTGATAATTTTAAATCATCTACAGGGAAGTGTCCAAACCTCTTCTTCCTATGGGCAAAGCAGCAATCTTGCTTGTTGAAATACTTAACCTTCTCTGCAAAGGACTGGTAAGTATCATGCTGTGGCAAATGCTTCTGAAAGATTTGCATATTGCAGTTTTTAGAGTTTGTATCTTTTTTTTTTCTCTATAATAATCTTAGAGCCACAAAAAAGCTGGAGTGTTGTGGTTGGATGCGGGGCTCAGCTGGAAAGACTTTCTGCCTGAAGATGAGGATGTCAACAAGTTTGTTACAGAGCAGGTACTAAAAAGCTTCACTGGTTCAACATCATTTCTAAAATGTTTGTGAGTAAAAAAAAATACTGTACAAATATTGTTCAAATGTTTTTACTGTCAGCACCAAAACCAAATGCATTAAAGTTTAGTACTAATCATAACTCCTTTCTCATGATATTATTCTTATGATGATCCTTTGCAAAAGATTAATTTTTCTGTATTTGGATGAAATGTCATGGAAGTTCTTTTTCAGTAATATTTGTATGTGTTTTACATGCATTTGTATTTATGCACTTAAGCACAAAATGTATGCAAAATCGTGTATGTCTTTGTAAGCCTGAAGGTCATTAAGATGTTATATTTGCAGAAAATGGAGTTCACTCTTGGTGAGGAGTCGGAGAAGCCCAGTGAGAAGGAACTGACTGCCGAGGAGCTGAGTAAACATTTGGACAGGTTGTTACAGGAAAAAGCCAACAACCAGAGGATCTATGACTGGGTAGAGGTGAGAGTGTGTGCTTTGGCTGTGATTCAAGGCTCTGTAATCAAACACTAAGGTGTTGCAGCGATCTGCATTATGGGTATAACATGCACGTGGGAATGTGTACTGACTGGCATTTCTTTCCTTTAAAGGCCAACCTAGATGAG
The DNA here is from genome assembly GCA_032353835.1 of Enteromius viviparus. Taxonomy (NCBI): domain Eukaryota; kingdom Metazoa; phylum Chordata; class Actinopteri; order Cypriniformes; family Cyprinidae; genus Enteromius; species Enteromius viviparus. The sequence goes on from JAUCNO010000663.1 coordinate 6,783,612, forward strand.
CAGAAGATGAGCTCCAGTCAGTTTGTGCGTGCCCTGATGATGTCTGTGTGTCAGTCTGCCATTATATGTAAGTGACTCTTATTAGACGCAGTCCACTTCCTTCACTTTAGTTTGACTTCAGACCTGAACTTGCACTGGCTCCTGCTTGATGTTAATTGTATGCATTAATGAACCGTTATAGGTGAGAACCCTTACAAGGTGGATGTGGAGCAGATTACCCAAAGGGCCAAGCTGCTGCAGAAGTACCTCTCTGATGAAACAAAGGAGCTGCAGGCACTCTATGCTCTTCAGGCTCTCATGGTACAGATGGAGCAGCCTGCCAGTGAGTTGTTCTTTTTGGGGGGTTTTTAAACACCACCTCCTTTTCAATTCACATGTACAGATGACATTGCATTCTTAAAGAAGGTTTGTTTGTTTCTCAGCATTAATAATGGTATTTAAAGTTGTATTGTTAAAGGAGTAGTTCACCCAAAAATTAAAAGTACCCCATATTTTACTCATCCCCACCCCTGATTTTCTTTCAGACGAACACAGTCAAGTTTTTTTTTTTTTTTTTAAATGATCCTTGCTCTTCAAATTTAATGTAATGCTGGTGGATGGTGACCATTATTTTGAAGCTTGATAAATCGTATAGCCGTCGTAAAACTAACCTATTCACCGCCAGGGGTTAACACGTCTTCTGAAGCAGATTGATAGAAATATTTGTTACAAAAACCCATTTCAATTATAATTCAAATCGCTGATCTCTGGCAACTGCTGCATGTGCGTTCGCAAGAGAGTCTCGATGCCTCCCCGAATTCTGTAAATATTAAGAATTATATATTTAAACTTCTCATTTTGATTAGATGTGATTTTAGTCTTGTGATAGAAAAGCAGCCTTTCTTATCAGATGATTCTTATCAATATTGGAAACAGATATTTACAGGGTTCGTACGGTCATGAAAAACCTGGAAAAGTCATGGAATTTTAAAATGGCAATTTCCAGGCCTTGAAAAGTTTTGGAAAATGAATAAACTCAGAAAGTTTTGGAAAAGTCATGGAAATTTGTTTTTTCAAAAATATCCGTGTACTTAGGGGTTGGGCGATAGGCAGATTTTTGATCGTGGACGATAAAAATTACTCCACGATCAGCTTTTTAAGGAATATCGTAGTATCGTGTTATTTTATCATCTCCGTCTCAATATGCTGCACAACGCGACACACATTCACATCAGTGTTAACTCAG
>JAUCNO010000663.1:6796187-6806450 GCA_032353835.1 Enteromius viviparus
CTGTCTGTCTGTCTGTCTGTCTGTCTGTCTGTCTGTCTATCTATCTATCTATCTATCTATCTATCTATCTATCTATCATGTTTATCTGTCTGTCCTATATACTGCATATACTGTACTTTGTTTAGTATATAACAATGTGAATAAAGTTTACAAAATGTAAAAATAGTTTCCATGTTCCATTTTACTATTATTTTAACATGAATTGTATTCTGAATATAATTAGCATTACTATATAATGTAACAAGAAGGAATTTTATCAAGTGTCAGTCAACTTTAGCCCGTGCGTGATGTGCCAGCTGAAGGCTTTTAGACTCAGCAGATGGTGTTAAATTAGATTACACAGTCACACAGCTACACCTGCTGATCCTGCATGTCAGTTTCCTTCATTCCTGTCTTCTGGCTCTCCTCCTTTGACTTTACTTTTCCCAGCAGCTTTTATACTCTGCCACATGTTTGGCTGTCATCAGTTTCCTGACTGCAGTAAATGTGGCTGCTGAGTTAGGCTGGCATTTAAGCCAACCCCGAGTCTCTCAGAAGCAGAGCTTTTTCAATCAGACGAGTAAACTTCTACGTCATCACTCTGTCAAAAGAGATTTTGTTGCACCGCCGTCTGTTTAATTAGCGTCATTGTGTGAACTCCAGGGTCATTCGATACGATTTGTTTTTTTTTAGGTGTGGCTGAACAGTTTGCCATTGCAGAGGCGAAGCTTCGTGCCTGGACCTCTGTAGATGAGGAGGAGATGGACGAAGAGTCCTATGAAGAGGATCCTCCTCTCAATGACGAGCCAATCACAACAACTCTTAGCTCAGGTGAGGGCGAGTGAACACACCTCAATATACAGTATTTGAGGATTAAGCCACAAATAAAAAACAGTAGCATACTTTCATGTTCAAAAAATTTTTTGAAACAGTAACTGAGCATGGATGCGTTAAATTTATCTAAAGTGTCAGTCAGTACACTTATAGTGTTACAGAACATTTGAATGAAGTACTGCTCTGTTGAACTTTAGATTCATTAAATCATTTTGAAAGAAAAAATACAAAAATATTAGGTAACACAACATAATAGTCGCATACCATGATAATAATAAGAAATGTTTCTTGAGCACCAAATCAGCATAATAGGGTCATGTTCAGAAAAATAAACATTAATATAAAAAGTTCATTTACAAAAAAGACCATTTAGTTTTTTTTCCCACCTAAAATCATGCTATCATGTTTTTATTGTTTTAGTTTGACTGTGTTTTAGTTCTTTTTTAACCTTATCAAGTAATCTAACTGCAGTTTGAGAGTTATCTATTTCAAATTAACACCTTGTATGTTCAAATAAATGAATTTTACAAAACCAATTTCAGGAGGAATACGCACAAACTCCCCCACTATTTATACAGCCCCTTTTTTCTCTCACCAGCATCTTCGTTTTTGCATTCAAATCCCACCGCCTTCCCCCGCTCCGCCTGTTTCAAATCCAAAAAATAAAATAATAGTAATAACAATAATAGTACTCTTAATCAACAACTATCCCACCTTCGTGAACTTCCTCCAGAGGGGTAGTCAGGGATCCGACAGAGCTCTGAGCTTCACTAGGGGTTAGATTTCCTAGTGCTCAGGTTCGGACAGTCGCCAAACAAGCTTTCTTATTATCGCAGAGGAAGTGTGACCTAGTAAACTATCTGTTATTTTACATTGTAATAATATTTGACTATGCCTGAGAGGTCTGAAAAGTGGCATCATTTCTTGTATCGTGTTTTCAGATGCCTCTTAGATTGACATTTTGTATGTGCATAGTGACATTGTTTGACTCAGAAAGTGTTGACATTTTGTGAACCCTATATATCAGCAGGTTTCTTGTCACAGTGCTTTTTTTTGTGGAACATCAGCAATTTAGTCTTTTCTGCTCTTTACCATCTGCCTTTTCTGTTGTGTATTCCGCTTGTCTTAATCATTCTTTTTTGATGCTTCATGCCATCTTTCTGTCTGGGTCCATCTTCTTTTCCACTTCTGCCCTCTCTGACCTGCATATTTAGGTGTTCTTACACTTTGCTCCTCCCTCAGATGCTGTATTATCCAATCAAAGCTGCCCAGTGCCAAGTCAGGCGGAGACGGACACCGCTGAAATCCCATGCTCTGACGGCACGCTCAGTCAATCCGACCCCGACGAGCCGCTCATCTCTGAAGAAGTGCCACTACACGCCCAAGAACTCCAGCTGTCAGACGGCATTCACAAACCAGACCGCAGGCCTCTGTGGAGCAAGGGAGACTCCTGCTACTACTCCACCTCCTACTCCGAGTCTGGCCTTTCACCTGAGGATGAAGAGGAGGAGGATGGAAGAGAGGTGGAGGAAGGAGAGGACAACGTCTTTCAGGAAGTCATCCGCTGGTACAGACACTGCCGAAGCATCTCTGATACCTCTGGAGCTGTGTCTTTTGATGACGAGGAGGAGGATGAAGAGGAAGAAGGTTCCAAGCAGTGACGCTGTGCTCTCGCTCACCCTTTTGTCTCGGTCCCTTTGTAGTAACCCTTCTGTGAAGTGTTTGTCCAGTCTGTTATGCATTCAGAGACAATGACTTGTTTTTCTTCTCCATACGTTTAAAGGGATAGTTCATCTAAAAATGAAAATCCTGTCATTATTTTTGCTCCCTCTTGTCTATCAGACAAAAAAATATTAGGCGAATCAGGGTTACTATAGTTAACTAAAACGAAAGCTACAGTTAAAGCCATTTATTTTAACTTAAAAAAAAAAAAAAAAAAAACTGAAAGAAGTTATGTTCAATAATATATTTCAGGTTTTTGCCAACATTTCTTATTTAATTTGGCTTACCTTTATGTTCTAAAACCATCAAATTTAAATAAAAAATAATAAAAAACAATCATAAAAACTATAGTCTTAAATTAAAATGAAGGTAATGGAAAATATTATATTAAATATAAAACTGATTTAAAATATTATTAGAAACATAATAGTATCTCTTTGGTACAAAAATGTGCAAGCAAGTGTTATTTTAGGATCACTGATATAAAAGGTTTTTACATGTTAAAGTTTTATTAATTTAGCTGATTATTAGTTTTTTATATGTACTTATAGTTTTTAAGTTTTATTTTATTTTATTTTACTTTTTTACTTCTGTCTCAGTTTTCTCCAAGTTTTGACTAAGCAATGAAAATGAGGAATTTTCTTTTCTTTCAGTTAATGTTTATTTCACGTAATGGATTTAATTTTATTTAACGATAGTAACCCTGATTCAAGTGGTTCATTTCCAAGCAGTGAAAATATATATTAAAGAAATGACATTTTTGCCACACAAATGAAAGTACGGCTTCAGAACACTAAATATATAGCGCACAAGTCCTGTGGACCTCTTGAGATACTTTAATGGTGCTTATTTAAGGTTTCCCTTTCATTTCCATCGTATAGAAAATAGGAGCATTAACTTCCATTTGTATAACCGTAAGGGTTCATTTTCCCAAAAATGAAAATTCTGTCCTTAATCACTCCAAACCTGCAAGGCCTCTGTTCATCTTCAGAAAACAATCTGAAAGCTTTCTGATCCTCCATAGACAGCAAGGATACTACCCCGATCAAGAAACGAGCAAGGAATGGTCCATGTAACATAAGGGGTTCAACAGGGTACAGCGCTTTCTTTCTACAGAATGTAAACGATGCTGATTACTCTCCAAAATGGTGGAAGATGGTTTCTCAGGCAGAAAAATTGCTATAAAAAAATTGGTATTACTGTTTCTTTGTGCACATAAAATATCCTTGCTACGTTTCTTGATCGTGTTATCTCGAATCGTGTTTTGAAGATAGGCAAAGTTATTTCGGGTTTGGAACGGCGAGTTATCAATAACAGAATTTTCATTTTTGGATGATCTCTTATAGACAGGATTTCCATTTTTTGAGTCAACTCTTCCTCTTTCTCCCTGCTTCCTCTTGATCTACATGTTCTTCATTTGAAATGAGCATTCAAGAAAACCACCGTACCGTTTCCTCATTCAAGCGGCGAGTTGGATGATAGTGACATTTTGATGCTCATTACCTGCGCTCGGTGTACCCAGCAGCCTCGCCGCTTGTCGCGTACCTGTGACGACACATCAAGAGACTGGAAAATCTCTGTGAGGAACATGGTTTTCCTTTTGTTACTGTTCGAAAGTGACGTAATGCTCATAGTAAAATGTTGTTAATACTTTAGGATCGGGGGGTTCCTGAGGGACAGAAACACCCCGGTTGTTTATTTTGTTTGGGTTTAGATGTCACGCTGCAAGTGCTTGTGTGTCTCGGCTTGAGGTGCAGGAGGGTTCTGCTTTGATGGAGCGTTGTAACTATGAATAGAATGTGCCTGTTATTATGATCACTGTGTGATGTATATTACCAAACTATGGAAGCCCATTTCAGATGCATGATGTAATCAGGCTTTGGTAAATCATCATGGCATAAAACCTCATAGTCGTGAGTCATAATTATGACAGTTGGAGTCATAAAATGAAAGGTTTAAATTATGACAGTCATACCTATGAAATAAAAAGTTATTTATTAGACAAAGTCAGAATTAAGAGATAAAGTCATGAGAACAAAGTTTTATTTTTAAGCTGAAAAGCCCAAATTATGTAAAATATGAGTCATATCAGTGATATGACGTTGTATTTGACAAGTCAAAATTATGACCAAAATATTTGAAATTACGACTTGCTAAATTGAAATGGATAAAATCTATATTATAAAGTTGTAATTATGACATATATGAGATAAAAAGGACATTTATTTGTCATTTGACTTTGTTGACATTTTGTCTCATAATTATGTGTCAGAATTTGGATTTTGAAATCTCATAATTCTGACTTTTTATCTCATAATTTCAACTTTTTATTTTATATAAATATCTATTTTATAATTTTGACTTTTTATCTCATAATTTCGTCTTGCACCGTACTTACTTTTTATTTCATGATTGCCAAAGAATGATTTTATTTTTCTTTTGTGGCAGAAATAGGCTTCCATACCAAACTGAGTGAGAATCCTCAACCGTGTTTCTTTCTCTCTGTTCTGCCATCTTTTTTTCTCCCTATCTGCACTTCAATAGATGTTTGATTTGTGATTGGCTGCTGAATGAACAGGTTTTTTTTTTTTGAAGCTAGTTAATACAAACCTTGACATGCAGCTAAAGTATAACAATAGACAGATTGTATATGTTGCCTTTCCAGACTGCATTCATTCATTGCAGCAGCATGGGGAAGGGCAGTGCAAATTCATAACCAATCACGTTCGTCATCATTATCATCAATATGAACCGGTAATGTCATGATGTTCATTGATGTGAATGTGCGAATCCCCCTACGAAAACCTTTTTTTTATTGTTTGTACAGAAACCGTCTGAGGTCAAATGTGACAATTATGACTTCATTAAAGTTATGTGTATATTCATATGTTTCACTGTGTCTTATGCAAACCTTAAATTGCAAAAACATTTGGAATATTTGTATCTTTTTTTTTTTTTTTTTGCATAAAATTTATTTTAAGGGTACATTTTATTTGAGGGTTTTTCTATAATTTAAAGACAAAAGATTGAACTACAAAAAAAAACAAAAAAACATTTCCAGTATTTCCCACAAAAAAATGAGTTGCATGAAACGGAAAGCCTTAAAGTTGAAATTTAATATTTACTGATGTACAAAACAATTTCATGTTTTCTGAAAAATAATGGTAACAGCTGATTCAATATGCTTATCTCTATATGTACAGGGTATGTGAGTAGAGTTCATATACATACCGCGTTACCCTGTATTCTGTACAAGCAAATGATTTATAAAAACCATTTACGGATATGGGAGCAGACTTATTGCTTAACTCTACACTGAATGTGCGGCTTAATAGCAGACACTTTACACACCGTGGGCTTGACTTAAACTGCACAAGCGGCAAACAGAGACAAAACGTGACACAACATATCTAAAGATCATTATTAGCTTAGGTTACTCCTGCCCCACGTCAGGATAACGAACGGTAATAGAACAGCTGATTAGTGCAGCCTGGATGAATGGCGACGAAACGTCTGGCTCGCCGAACCCCCAGCAGGCGTTTCTGAGAGAATGAGAAAAGGCTGTGTCAGGAAGTCAGTGTCGTGGTTATGGTTTTGGTCCACTTGCCTTGATCCGTTTAAATCAAACCCGTAGCCTCCAATTTCTGCAGTGCACAAGAAAAAGAAACGTAACTCATTCTCCGTCCGTTTAGCTCTGCTTAGGCTGTGTCTGGGGTAGTTGTGCTGTTCTTGACCATACTGCATAGCGTCGTTCAGCCACAGTTTGGATGCAAACAGAACGTTATGCATCATTCCCAGGCTGATACTAGTGAAAACTCCACCGGCGAGGTCCAGTAAACACTTTACAAGTTGTGAAAACTAAATCTGAAGGCATTTACCTGCGTTTCAATATATGTCCTATTCAAGATGTGCATTATTGCAAACAGTTCCAAAATAATATGCACTGTAGAAACAGAGCCAGCGTTCAGTAAAACAGCCCTATTTGGCAAGCAGTAATTCTAATACGACATTATTGCACAGCTCAAAAATCGAAAGCAAAAAGCTTTGCATGTACACAGAATATTTATCGTTGTAATGAATTACGTTTTAATACGTCGATGACTGCTGGATAAGATCTGCACAGTGACCACACAAACTCCCTGCAATGGTATTTATACAAAGGCTGGTTCAAACACAGGCGAACCGTCCCTCAATCTACACTCAATCTGTGCGAAAAAGCAAATCTGGCCTTGAAGAATAAAAAGGAAAAGGCCGTGTGAGTAAACCTGATGAAGTAACGTGAAACAGGCCTATGCAATCCATTTAAGCTGGCTGGAAGGAAAGTCATATGATGCGTATTGTTTATGCGCGTGAGCATGCAAATGATTGCATCGGGGTTCATGCAGATAATTAAGAATTTAAGAGGCTCTGTTTCTCCACTTTTGGAGTCTCTCTGAGTATTTCGAGCTTCTAGGGAAGATGCTTTAATATGTTTTATATGGCCAGGCATCTATGCTACAAACTGGTCCTGTTACAGATCTGCGCATGCTTAACGTGCCTACATATTGTGGGATATCATTACTCGTAATTACAGGCAACAATATCCAAACCGTGTGCTCGACGCTTTGTTTAGAAAGGAGTTTTTTTCTGATGCTGTCAGTATGGGAAACGCCTGTGCATTGCTGTGTTTTGTTTGAATGGTAATTACAATGTGCTTTAAAACTACCCTGGTTGGAAACTCCTCTGCATGAGTAGCTGTTGGTTTTGTAGGGAAGAGTGGGGTAAGATATGCCATCCCTGTACTCCAGCAAACTGGATTTTTGATTTTTTTGAATTAGATTTTTGTCTAAATGACCACGTCTGTTGTATTCAGCTGCCTGTGATTAAAAAAAAAATGGATGCCAAAGTACATTTTCCGCATGGCAGGTAAACGAGTTTGATGTCAAAACAAATTTATCCATGTCTTAGAATATTACACATTTTGTTGACTTGCCGGTGTGAACTGTCACATCACGGATAAAGCAATACATTTAGCATGGAGTTAGAAATTAATATTTAGCTTTTCCCCAAAAGTGTATCAAATGCAAATCCAACTGCAGGGAAAATAATATAAATACTCATATGATACTGTTACAGACACTGGTGTGAATATTGAGTATCAAAATAGAAATGTTCATATTTTACCTAAAATAGTTCAAATATTCCCCGAATTACTCAAGATCCAGCTAATGCTGTTCTAAAATATAATCAGGCATATTCACGTCCCCCATGACTTATTTCTTAGTTCCTGGTTGACACAATTTACCCCACTCTCCCATTCATTCTCCTGCCTTTCCACGACTCTGTGTCCTTCCTGTCTTTCGCTCATTTTGCATCATGTCCTTGTTCTCTCCATGTCTTCTTTTGCCCAGCCGTTCCCTTTCTTTCCCCCGCTCTCTCCCTCCATGTTTCCTTGCAATGTGGGTTATTAAGGGCTATATTTAGAGCAAAATTGTAGTTTGGCTCTCAGAGACAATTTTATTCGGATTTAAAGTGTCGGCACCAGATGGGTGCGTTGGCTAGGTGCAGCTGAGTCACTCTCGCATACACACACTCGGCTTTTCTTACGCACTCTGTCGCTTGCGCAAAGACGAAGAAGCACACATAAGACTCGCACACACAAGCGTGCCAAAAATCAACGAACAGACAGGTTTATGAGGTAAACTCGCCGCGACATCATTGAACATAAACTTCTTTAAATGAATCTCATCGACACAAATGAACAGCGAAACGCACTACAAAGCCACAAATCAACAGACACCCAAATTGATGAGGAACACACAGACGATCGCTCACGAGCCCACTCACACCGCAGCGCGTATCAATGACATCCCACACACGGCGTGTTCCATGTGAAGGCAGGACCAGAGATTAGGGTTGGTTTGATTAGTACGGAGCAGAGAGTGTGCTTCACTGCTTATAAAGACTTCCTCCAGGTTCTCCTTAACCTGACTTCACAATCCCGTTTATGGTGTAAATGGAGTATGCGTTACCGACCGCAAGCAGTTGTCATTCCAGCTGACCCTTCGAGGGCGAGGGGCTTCCCTCGCTCTTCACCGATTCCTCCGCCGGAGCTGGGCTCTGCTCGCCAACAGCCTCCGAGCCTCCGTCCTCCAGAGGGTGGGTACAGTCACAGGGGAGCTCTGCGAGGTGCTCCTCTTGGGGCGTGGCGTCGGCGTAGGGCATCTCTGATTGGTCGTCTGTGTGTAGCGGGCTGTTCTGACTGGACAGCTCTGTGCACTCGGTCTCGTTCACCAGGCTGCCTTCGGATGGCTGTTCGGTTTGGTCGTCCAGGTCGGGGAGGTTAGGTTCCCGTGGGAGGGACAGGCTCTTGTGACGACTCCAGAGCTTGTGGAGCTCGGTGACCTCTGAGACGCTGCTGCTGTTGCCGCTGTCCCGGAAGCTTGCCAGAGGGGGACGGACTTTCACGCCGGTCACCGTTACAGAGCCCTCGATGGCCTTGCGCAGCTATAAACAGACGTGTTTTTTAAGTGCTTTTCTGCTATAAAGAAGAGCTAGTGAAAGAATACAATCACGCACCTCTTTTAGAGAGACCACTCCTACTAGACGTCCGGTGCTGGTGACATAAGCATGATCCAGGCCAAGTAGTGAGAAAATGGTGTGTGTCTGAACAAAAGGGACAGAGATAATGACTGACATTCATGTTTCATTAAAGTGCTGCTGTGATAATTAAATGCTAGTTTGTTTTGGTCACACTCTAGTTTGAAGACCAGTTCTCACTATTTTTTAATTATTAACTATGACTTTTACCACAATTAACTCTTAATTTGCTGCTTATTAATATAGTAAGGTAGTTATTAAGTTTACAGTGCGTGTATAATTATTATAGTTGATATTCTGATCGCATACTTCTTTCCAGGCACGTTTTAACAAACCATACATCAATCTTCAAACTCTTAGCGATTTTGTATTAAATGATTTAATTGGCCATGAAAGGCGGAAAGTGAGAAACTCATATTCAGGTGTTTATAATTAGTAGGCAGGTTTTTTTAACAGATAAAAAGAGTCTAAATTATTAAATACCCATGAGAAGGATATAATGCTAGAATTTTCAAAGTTAAGGCATGACCATTGGACAGTGAAATGCCAATTGAGTTAGCTCAGTCAGAACAAGACGTCAACCGCAAAAGAATTAAGATGAAGAATTAAGTGGGAAACCATCAGGAACCATTTAGTCTCTAGTGCCACCATTTTTGTGTGTTAGGTTTCCAGAGACTTTCGTTGGGTGACAAATCCTAAAACATAACCCTCACTTAATAAGAATCACAAGCTAAAGTGTTGTGAAATACATGAAGACTGGTTTTTATAGGCTTCATAGACAGATGTGTTGAGAGGGACCCTCAAAGGACCAGCACCACATTCTCTTGTATCAGCATAGGCGGAGCGTGTGTAAGGCTTGGGTAGGCTTAGCCTTCCCCTGGCCAAGGGGACTTGGGAAAAATTCCACTTAATTGGACAAAAATGCCCCTGCTCAAACAAATTACATTTATTAAGTCTGTTGCCAACAAAGTGAAAACAAATAGACAGTGTCGATTATGACATTAAGATTGTTCATGTTGCACTGTATATTTAATATTTGGCAGTATTGCGCATAGGGATTTTAATTTTAACCGCTTAAAAGCAGGTTATGCAATTTCTGGGAGCCACCCACTGAACAAACGTCTTTGTCAGACGTTGAAATGACATCCC
>JAUCNO010000663.1:6819810-6839654 GCA_032353835.1 Enteromius viviparus
CATTTAGTTCACGACTTTCCGGGGGGCAGACGGTGAACGAGCCGAACGCCGAACTCTTGCCCACGCTAGGGCTCCGTCCATTAGGGTTTCGGAGTTCGCCGCTCTGCCGGCTCGCTCCCCAGACAGCACGCCAAATTTGCTTATTCATTATGAGGAAAGCGTGAACCCTTGAAACAGACATATAAAATAAAAAGCCTTCCTGTGGCCTTGTTTTTGGACTACTTCACATTTAAGATTTTTTATTAAACACAGGTCATAAAACCTGGAGGTCTCTTTTAAAAAGAAGTATCTTTCGCTCTATATTGGCTTCATCCTCTTTGATTTATTTATTTTTTTTTCAGTTTTCAGCATCATTACTCCACGCTAGTGTCACATTATCCTTCAAAATTCAATATAATGTGATGATTTCCTGCTAAAGAAACATTCCTTTATGCAATGCTTAACAATGCTTATTTAATTTTAATTAATTATTATTTTTTTTTTTGTAGTTACATCTCCGAGATACAGACATTTTTTATGAGAAATGTGAATATTTGCTATCAAGTTATTTTGGGACCCCGCTTGTCAGTATTTAATACATCAATAAATTACATCCATTTTGTCATCCTTTCCTTCAGCCTCTTAAATATTCCCGAGGACAGAAACCCATTTAAGGGTTAATATGCCCTTGCATCTCTCTGAACCGCAGTGGGCATCATTAACCAACTGTGCTTTCTCTCCTACGCTGTTGTGTGTCCTCTGACTGATACTGAACTACTCTGGAAGACTAGAGGACCCTAATCAGGGTCATTTAGGCAAAAGATCACTGAATCATCATAGAGTTGTGTGCTGTTGTCATGGCAACTGCATCCACTTCACATATGGGATGCAGCGGGACCTGATGTTCAGGGTTTTCTTTTTTTTTTAAGCGCTTTAGTGCACATCCGATCTGATGTGTTCAGTGATTGTGAAACGTTGAGACAGTTTATTAAACATCCAATCTCCTCTCAGAGGCACAGCGGAAAAGTTAATTTCCAAGAGAAGGCCCTTAAAGATGGAATATTAATCAGGTTGACATAAATATGAGACATGCATATACGTGGATGCTCAGACATGCAGACAGGTCTATAATTTTGTGATGTTTCATGCATAAACCTAATATGTCAGTTGCATCATGAAAATGTATTTTTTTCTTTGTGTTTTGTGGTATATTTTTTCATGTTTCCTTGCTGTTGTGCGTTCATTAGCTAATCACATACAGGACCTTTAGACATTTTTTATACATCTCTTAACTTGGCATGTTGTTGGTGTTACGTGTGATAAGGAGGTGGAGAGATATATTAAAATATTAATATAGCCACATGCTCTGTCACAGCAGTCTAGTGCAAAATCCCCAATCCACCTGCATGTCATAATGCTAGTGTTATCCACTTATCCTGTTAATAAAACATGACTGAAAACAAGCACTGATCTGGATTTACAGTGTGTGTAGATTACAGCACTGTGAACCCATTAGACTCCCAGACAGCAAGCAGATATAGCTCAGATCCGGCTCACATCTAGCCTGCATTGATTGCACACAGGCCAGATATGGGCCAAATCTGGGCCAACAGTGTGTTTCCACTTCAGAAAACTGCTATTTCTCATTATTTTAACCTTTAATTTCACAATTGTAATTTATATTTCTTTTTTTCTGATAATTACAACTTTCTTTCTCATATTTTTTGCTATTATTACAGTTTTTTGTTTTTTTTCCTGCTGTGTGACTTAAATAAATTATCTCATAAATAAGACTATATGTTCTATAAAATCCTAAAATTCTCAATTGTGATTTTATATCACACTTTTTGTACAGTCTTAACTTCATAAAAAAAAAAGATTTGAGATATTTCACAATGTCTAAGACCAAAACAGGTCAGCATAATATTTTAATTCGCAACGTTGTCCAGATATTTGAAGTCTTTTTTCTCAGTTCCAGCCTTATAGACAATTTTTAATTTGGAGCAATAAAACTCCCTCATGAGACTTGTGATTTATTGCCGATGCCTAATTCACTGTCTTTGTCAGTTGACACAAGAGGCTCTGTGCTTTTGACACATAATCCATGATTTGACATTATAAGAGTGACATTTGAGAAAAGCTGCTTCCCTGAGGTCTGTTTCCTGTTGGTTGGGTGACCAAAGAGTGTGTGATGCCTAAACTTGTTAGACGAGGGACTGAAAGCTAATGAAGAGAGAGGCCAGTCTCTCACAAAACCACTTATCCTGACCTTTTATTCCAAGCAAAATCAATTTACCCTTAATGTGTCCATATTACTGCACTGACTTTAATCTGCTCCAGCCCATCAAAGCCTCGCCACCAGGGGACACAATCCACAGCCACTGTGTTGTTTTTCACCTGGACTCAAAACAACGACTGATTAAGGTCGCTTTTGTCATGCTCTTCAAGGACTTTAAAGGGAATGGTGAACTCTGCCGCAGAACTTTGAAAGAGTTTTGCACACCAGTAAAAAGACCCAACCCAAACAAACTGGAAGAGTTCAAGAAGTACAAATCCATTTAATTACTTTTTAAATGCTGTAGTGCATTTGTATTTTGGACTTGTGGAGTTTGCATTAAAGCATGACCATAAAGGGCTTTTTATATTCTTTTCATTTATGCATGAGCGCACAATGTTGACAAATTGTTGCCCTTTTATTTCATTCTTGGTGTAAACCAGTGATGTCTAATATATCTGATTCCTTATAATGTGCATTATGTCTGACAATATAATGCCATTTTGTCAGTTCTTTGTGTTTGCTATTTTTTATTTGCATAAAATATCAAGTTTAAATGGCTGTCAATAGGAAGGCAAGCTTTTTGCTGGCAGAATTGTGTAGTTACAGCATCTACCAACAGGTAGATAGAGGTTATCCTTTCTACCAGTGCTAACTAGTTAACCCTTGAATATATACTCACCCAGGTGAATATGAATGCAAAATGTATGTGAATTCAAAATGAAGCATATACCGACTGTATTTTTGAGTCTTAAATAACAATTGTTTTAATATTTTTACCACTCATCTCAGAGTCACCACTATCATAAAGAATTTATGCTTACATATACAGGCAGATGACAGGAGAGGCCTTTAACTGCAAGCCAGAAATCATGAGATATTAAAGCATTGTTCTTTACACTCACAAGCGGCACTCTTACACTCACTAAAGACCACACACTGTCAACATATCGTTAGATTTTTCTCTTTTTTTTCTCCCCCTCTCTGTTTCTATCTCTCTGATTTTCTCTACTCTTGCTCACTCAGTTTCCCAATTTATATGTAAATGTGGGTGTTCTTGACAATGGCAGGCCCAAGGCAGTTTATTGCTGCTTTAGAGTAGTCCATAACCCAAAAATAAATGCCAAAAGTCCTTGATTTTGAGCATGGTGAAATAAATCACATGTATTATTTTGCTAACCATAACGATTTGAAAATGAGCAAGATTTCCCCTTCTACGAGGACAATGAAAACTGTTTACTGTTTTATTCTTACTTAAAAATTACTGGTGATACTATTAAATAACTAAAACGCGTAAAGAAATGGATGGTATAAAAGCAGAAATTTGCAGAAAGTTCATATTTTCACAGAATTGTGTAACGTTGTCTGTTTTGGCTTCGTTTTGACTTCTCATTTGTTTTGCCCATATTTGGAGTTCCTGTCTTGTCATTATTAGTTGATTTGTTCCTAGCAGTGTCTCACAGGTGTTCCCAATTTCCCTCTTGTTTCCTTGTGTATTTAATCCGTTTTTTTTTAGTTCTCCCCTGTCGCATGTTAATGTTAACGTTGGGTGTCTTCTCGTTGCC
Organism: Enteromius viviparus; assembly: GCA_032353835.1. Taxonomy (NCBI): domain Eukaryota; kingdom Metazoa; phylum Chordata; class Actinopteri; order Cypriniformes; family Cyprinidae; genus Enteromius; species Enteromius viviparus. Next base: position 6,823,630 of record JAUCNO010000663.1, read on the forward strand.
ATCGCGCACCTGTTTTGTTTTGTATCTCTTTATTAGTTTTGTTTAAATAAATGTTTTATTGTTTTGACTCGTGTCTCCTCATCTCCATTCACCCAGCCACTCCAACGTGACAGGACATCTGAAGAAGACTAAAGACTTCTCCGCAGACTCTAATCCACTGTCCTGCGATTCCACTCCCCGGTGTTCGAGTATGGTTCCAGAGTGTCGACCAGAAGCGCCAATTCACAGTCACACAACTTCCAGTCTGCAATGTCCGAGTCCGGATCCAGATTTATGGGCCAATATGCCGATCCTGATTCCCAGCAACGAATCATGGCCAATAGAGCCGTTGTCTGGTTCGGTGTCCGAGTCACGGCCAGGAGTGCCGTTTGAAATCCCAGCGGTTCCCAATCCGCAGCTATCGGGTCCCATTTCCGAATCACGGTCAGGGGAACCGTTGTCAGGACCGCTGTGGAGTGTTGTTTGAAATACCCATGGTTCCCAATCCACAGCTATCGGGTCCCATCCCCCAATCATGGTCAGGGAACCGTTGTCAGGTACAGTGACATGGCTACCTGAGGGTCCAGATCCCCCATGGACACCTGAGGGTCCAGATTTTGATTTGATTTTATAGGTTTTTATTAGTCTGGGGGCTACAGTATTAAATTTCCAAAACTCTATTCTAATCTCCCAAAGGAAAATTCTTTAAAGTCACAAAGTACCTTTCATCATATCTGCTTCATTAACAAAACACTGAGGCCACATTTAAGTTTTTTGAAGGAAAATCTTTCATAATGCACTTCACATAATGAACTTTATTTGCAACTGTTCATTCATTTTACTATTATGTAATCTAAAAATGTCCTAAAAGTTCATTAATAATGCTTTGGTCTACCTATACATTTTTAACTTTCAACTTGATTATGTGTTATGCTTTTATTGCATGGACCAAAAAAAAAGATTTTATTTTGTGTGTGTGTGCGTGTGTTATAGGTTTGCAACAATGTGAGATGCATAAGGTAAAGTCACAAATGTGTCCTCCAAAATTCCAGTTGCCACCCTGAGCAATTCATCTTGGCGCCGTCTCTAACTAATTCTCGTGTGCTTCTGCAAACATGTTAGCTGACAGTTCTGATATTTGTAAGGGTTTAGAAGTTCCACACACCAAGCCGTGGCAGGGACTTTAATCATAGTGACGTTTCCCACTGTGAGTGTTAAGGGATGTGTGTACAAACGCTCAGATAAATATCACAGTTGTGTGCTTTTAAGGATAGGCAAAGTAATATGTCTTCATAAGTAACGTGATATCCATGCAAAACCATACCCAGAAACTACCAACGTTTTGTTAGGCAATAGCAGGTATCCATACAGAAGATAACTACAGTGGTTTAAGCTTTGAACTCAGCAGCAGTTTCTCTAGCTAAGCTACTGTGCCATGCAGTATAACAGGCTTACAACTTTAATGTGTTACAGTGAGATTAAACCATTGAACAGCATTTGGTTTAAACCTTTCGGGGGGCATTTTGCCCCTTTTGTAGATTGAGGCGACCTTCCAATTCACACTGTTTTGTATTAAAAGCATGTTTTTCACTGGGGATGGGAAAGCACATATGTATTACATAGTAAGGTCAGGTGCATCTAAAAAAATTGGAATATTGTGAATATGTTTATTTTTCTTGTAACTTGTTTTAAAAAGTAATACTTTCATATATTCTAGATTCATTGAAAGTAAAAAAAAAATGGGATGGGATGGCATGTCGCTGCAGGATGCTGTTGTAGTCATGCTGGTTCAGTGTGCCTTTAATTTTGAATAAATCGCCAACAGTGTCACGACACCAGCAAACCACCCCAACACCAGTCTCCTCTTAACAGTATTTCTAGAGATGGGTCTGCTGCCAGAACTCTGTGTGGCATTTATCTGGTCTCTGTTCTGAGCTGCTGTTAATTTTCAATTTCTGAGTATAGTGACTCAGATGAACTTGTCTTCAGAAACAGAGGTTCTTCTTGGTCTTCCTTTCCTGGGTCGGTCCTCATGTGTGCCAATTTTCGTTGTAGCGCTTAGTACCATGGTTTTTGCTACTCCACTTGGGGAAACAATTAAAGTTTTTGCAATTTTCCAGACTGACTGACCTTCATTTCTTAAAGTACTGATGGCCCCTCATTTTTCTTTAGTTAGCTCTGATTGGTTCTTGCCTTAATATGAATTTTAACAGTTGCCCAATAGGGCTGTCGGCTGTGTAGTAACCTAACTTCTACACAACTGATGGTCCCAACCCCATTGATAAAGATAGACATTTACATCACAAAAATATCAGGGAGTGACATTTATTTGATGTGAGGTAGTTAAGCCCCATCATAACTGGGTTGCAGTGCAGCCGGGACAGGACTAATGTAAAGTAAAGTAGTAGTAAACTCAGTAAAGTTGTATATGTAGTACATATATGAATATTAAGCTTGATATGTTTCATAAGTTGTATATCCATAACTGTTGTCAAAGATTTGATATTTTGTGCTACCCACTCAGATTGTGCTTCCTCCGTGTTTATTCAGCAGCATATATATCTTGAAATTGTCTTTTTCTGTGCTTTCTTCTCACTGCTTTTACACCAGTGGGCCCAATTTTTTAATCTCGCCTAGGGCCCCACAACCCTTCGGGGTTCGACTGTGTAGCTTCAGAACTGAAATTGATTGCATTGGTAATTTGAATGGCATGAATACTGTAGCTGTTAGTCAAGTGTAAACATGATTTAAATCACCATATCATATTTAGTTTTGAGTGGTGTGAGGTTTCAAAGCATTTTGATTGTTTCTTCTTAGTGTGTAGAAAAACGGAGAAGGGACCTAACCCTTTGTGGACCTGAACTGCTGAACAAGCCCTTTAATGACAGAATTTTCAGGTGAACTACCACTTTAAGAACCCATCAGCCTACGCCATCTAAAATTTAATGAAAAAGATTTGCATTAAAAATATGGTTGATATCGTTTTTACTATGGTTTTACTGCAAATGACGTGGTTTCACCTTGGTTAATTTTAGAAAGTTCAAATAATTAATAATTGAATGGTCATCATTTAATTGTCACTGGATAACAGCATCTGATAAATGTAAGTGTATTTGAGTTAATGTGTTGAATGGTTAAACTGGCAAAACTGAAAAACATAATGATTCAAAATGCTTTTAAAAAGTATTCAAATGCTTTCAAAAAGTTTTTAAACGTCGCTGCGCTGGATAAAACACTTTAACCTTTAAACACTTTTAACCAATATCTGTACATTAAACTCTGGCCTAATGTAATAAACACATACCACCTGGTATTCTGAAGCTGAAGTTGATGAACTTGCTGACGAACATAAGTATAAGTAACACCCAGCCACAAGCACCAACCAGCAACCAATGACGGCGCATCATTCGCACATGAACGGGCTGTTAAGTCCTACAAAAGAACAAAAAAAACATACACAATTGGTTAGTTTCTGTTTTTATTATTTGCTGTTGTGTGCATTAAAATTAAGTATTATAATTAACACAACATCTGTATTTTTAACTACATTATATTGTCTATGCTTATACATTTGCCACAAATCAAAAATACTTGTGGATCTTTATCATTGTAGGGTGCTTGTGTACACACACTCCCAACACACATTTGAGTCAAAACAGCTTGATAATTGCATGTACCACCGTATTACCCCTTTAATTAAAGCACAAAAGAAAATCATTCACTGATCTTGACTAAATATATTTAAGAACTGTAATTAATCTTTAAAAAATAATTATTTTATTTCAGAAAAAAATGTGTTCAGTTGTATTTATTTATGCTACTGCCAATTGATTTTTTGTTCTTATTTCATTACTTACTGTTTACTTATCTTTAACACTTCATTATTTGATTTATATGAATCTAGGTGTTTTTGCTGTGGTATTTTTTGAAATGACAGGCAAAACTCCTCTTGTGATGTTCCATTGGCTGCTTTTGCTCATTATTATTAAGCTATTCCATTGGAATCAAAGCTGAATTTGAATTGATAAGTAGAATCAGAATCAGTAAAATTTAAATGATAACCAACCGTATGTCCACCTAATGTCATAAAATTACCCCCATCTTGAATTTCAAAAGGCACTTGAGAGAGAGAAATCATTATATGATTTATGATATATGCTATTGACTGACAGTGCACCACAATAAAAGAAAATAACATTCATGTTTTCATAACCACTGGCAAAATTCAAAAACTAAAATTAAACAATGTTTGAGAGCAAGAGGCCCCCTGGGGCCTGTACCATGATGGTGGCTAAACAAACTCAGAGTTAAGGGGGTCGCACACCGGACGAGAAGCGCAGCACCGCGCCGCGTCTAGGACAGCTCGAAGTATCGCACACCAGACGCGCACATTCTATAATATGATTTGTTTGCTCTAATAAAACATGCTACATATTTTTTCTATATGTTTACATTTTATTCAAGCTGTAAAGTAATGTTAGTTTACAGTATTTGCAGCAGTGGTATCTTGGTATAATTAACAACGATTTGAAACAAATATGATGTTATTTAATATATAACAATGCAGGCGGTGCTCTGTGGCACGGCAGGAATTTGAACAGCGTCTTGAGTCGTAGATGGGCGCCGCGGACAGATGTGTTTGAATTTTAAAGACATGGCGTGGCATGGCGTGGCGTGGCGCGGCGCTTCTCGTCCGGTGTGCGACCCCCTTAATGCAGAAGCATACAGCTTGTCAACGGGACGTTCCACCGTTTTGTGTTCCCGACGCTTTGTACCCATACACTCACCGATATTGGGGTATATGAAAAATGAATATCATTTAAAAAAAAAAACACCGGTATTCGTTATGAAAAGGTATACCGCCCAGCCCTATAAAAATGTACACAATACTTCATTGTGCTGAATTTTAAAGGGATAGTACACGCTAAAATGAAAATTCTGTTATTAGTCACTCACTCTTATGTCGTTCCAAATCCGCAAAATCTTTGCTCATCTACAGAACACAAATTAAGTATTATTTGATGAAATCCAACAGCTTTATGACCCTGCATTTTAAAATAGTCCTATTCAAACTTAAAGGTGCTCTATGCAATGCTGTTTGACGTAACTTCTGCAGATGTTTCACGTAAATACAAAACAAAACAATGCATTGGTTTGCTGAAGTTTGTTTTTGTTGTGGTGCACATCCTGTGCCCATAGTGTTTTGGGATTTTAGCCTCTGTGTTGTTTTTCGAGACCAGGTGATGCATACGGCTTGAGATACAAATAAAATCAAGCTAAAATCCTGCAACATTGAATAGAGCACCTTTAAGTATAAGAAGCTATGAAAATACTTTTTGTGTTCAAATATGAATTTTGTGCATATTTGCATTGGAATGCATGGTACTGTCATGAATGTGCATCAAAGACTGACAGGGAAGAGAAGAAATAGTTGAATAAAAAAAATTTCTTACTACATTTCTGTGTCAGTTGACAGAGTGTTAGAAAGTCCTCGGATTTCACCAAAAATATCTTAATTTGTGTTCTGAATATTGTGCGACACGTAATGACTCGGGGTGAGTTTGAATTGAATTGGGGTGAACTATCCCTTTAATGAATGTATAATTTTATCAGTATCAACAAACCAACAGCAAACTCAAACAAATGTTGTTTATGATTATATCTACTTTCTTCAGTACTTAAAAGTGTCAAGAATATAGTCATATACATATATAGTTATTAGCTATAATATATAGTTATAATGTACCATGCGGTTAGTTTAACAAGTTAATGACAAGCTATTGGAGATGAAAATCTAAAGCATAGCGCCATGTACGTTTTGCTGCATATGCAGAGCACTCCAAGTCAGTCACTTATGAGGTTTCATGATAGTTAGGATGCCTTAATAGGTAACCACCTATGTAGACGGTATGCTGCGTGGCAGCTTGCTTGGTTTTGGAACAGAATTACAGTTGGATGAAGGAACAAAATAGAAATGAGACAGAGACACAGAGTGAAAGCAACAGACATATGATGCCAGCTCTGTAGACCGATGTGTAGGTAGGGAGCTGACAAGCCTCCAAACCCCTCAAACTCAGTCAAAGAGGATCAGAAGACCTGCGCTGCACACTGTGCCGATAGATTTCTCATGCTTTTCACACTCAACAGGGAGGCGGGAATGATGATATTGAGACAGATGCTGTGTGTCTTTGGAGATTACACAAGGCCAAAAGAGCAGTCTATTTATATTACAAGAAACCAATGAGAAACCTCATTAGCACTAAAAACATTGGACTGCGAGACACTGTTGCCTATTTAATGAGAACTCAACATTTTTTTTTAATAGTTCAGGGAATTTGTCACAGACCTCCAATATGAATGGCCACTGGTTTTGTTCAAAGCGCTCTTCTTCTAGCCAATCATCTTTACGTACCATTGAATAGAAAAATAAATCACTGCTGCGCAAATAGTTTTTATCTCTAAATTCAAATGTAACGGTCCATATAACACATCCTTTGGTGAACAGTGATGTATTTCTAGACACAGATGCACAGGCACACGTGTAGACACAGAGGCTCATTACAGGTACACTGCACGTCTATGCGTCTCATCTATCACCCCTAAACAGCGCAGACTGATTATGCTCCCTGCTGGTGAATGGTGAGCACTGCATAGAGGTGCGGAGGGAATTGAACAGGCTGATGAATGCTTCAAGTTGTTGTTTACAGGCTAGACAACCAGCATACGCTTAGCGTCAATGCTTGAAAAATTATTGGGGAAAATGTCTCCACCATAAATGTGAAGACCATGAAAATGCCTTTAGGATTCAGGTGATGACACACCTGTGGAATGTGCATGACAGATTGAAAACAATGGCTACACAGCTACACAAACCAGTGACAATTAATCACCAGTAGAGGGCAATCTAGAAACCAGGAGGTAAAACGCCACATCTGCAAGCGTCAGACATGACCATATGCTGTCTCACTGAACTGCCTCAAATACAGTATATGAGCATACCCAGATGAACTTTGTTGGGGAAAATGCGTGAAATGGTTTTAAATATGATATAAGATATGCTTTCTGCTGGTAGATGCTAACTAAGCTTGTTGGCCAACATGTTGTATTATGGTGATGCTGGTTGACCAAGAAAGACTTAAGACTATGGTGTCCATTGTGGGGCTGTCTGCCCTAATTCAAGGCCAAAAATCAACTAAGGAAGAGGGGAAGGACTCAAAACTATGTATAACTTTTACATATAGAGGACAATTTTGTTTTCAGGTAAGGTTTCATCAACCACAAAAGTTAGATTAATCAGAGGACAAACAGAAGTCGTGTCATCTGAGGGGTTACCATAGCAACGGCTGCTTCATCGCCTCTGCCTACATTGACAAAATATTAAGTACTATAATTATTTTTGTCATTTATGTTTTCTTTAAAGCCACCAAAAAAAAAGCTAAATATTGGAATTTCTTAAATAAATACTTTATTGCTACAGCTCATTATATTTGTATTCATGTATCCTTCTAATTTTTTTCAAATCAAACAACTTATCCGACCTCTGTGCAATAACATCTCTTCTCTGATGACGTGTGCAAGGCGAGACATTAATCTTTCCTCTCCCTGTGACTCAAATGAGAATGCATTAATTAAGCAACAACAATCCAATTTAGTCAATTCCCGTTTAAGAAGCTGTTTCACTGATTTTAGTTGACATTTAGAATTTAACTGAATAATGCTTGTACTAACATCAGCATTGGGCAATATGCTTAAATTTCATGTTTTCGTCAGCCTGTGAGACCGTGATACACAAACTTATTGTGCTCATTTATTTATTTACTTAATTTCATTGTGGGAGAGTGAACCAACTCCAGCACAAGCCCAATATGACTGAATTTGTATTTAACACGATATTGTGTGTGATTGGTTATAACGTGCAACAATAGAATTATATAGCATTACTAGCCTGATAATAATCATCATCAATATCTTGCTTTTGTTAAAGGCATCAGCAAAGGTGGCTTTGTGTTAGATAGAGATGAAAGTACAACTGTTCCGATCTTGCAGGAAAAGCATGAATCTTCATGTGAAGTTCTACTGCAACTGATTCCATGTGGGCCTGAACAAGACTTTAGATGCATCATTCTTACTCAGCCTGAGTAAAGCTCAGATCTTGAGTCAAATCCCTCCCACTTATCTCCAGCACCGGTCTCACCTAATCCCCAATTCCAGCATGTTCTCTCTAACTCTTTTGCCTTCTGCCCTTTGCGACCCTTTTCCTTTTTCGATCCCCGCTGCCGTTCATCCTTGTGGATTTGCTCTGCTTTCCTGGCTTTGCTCTGTAGCCACTGCTGCAAATAGCAAGCTATGACGCTATAGCAGACCAGCCAGCAAACAGTTGGTGCACACGTATGCAAGCAACACACCCACCTTGACACTTGGCACACGGGTCCTTCTCATACTCCAGCAGTTCTGGAGCCTGGACGCGCACACTGGCGGTCCTCCGCAGCGCTCCATCCTCACGCAGACGAGCTGCCTCTTCTTTGGCATAGGCCCCCAACTCCTGTGTATAGCGTCCATACATCTGAAAGCAAGACAAGAGTGAATGAAGATTTCACCTGGGAAGGAATTGAAGGGAAACCAAACCGAGAAGTGCTTCACTGAAATAATGTGCAAACTTAACAGGCTGCTCAGAAGCTCATCAAATAAAGCAAGGTAGTCTGTCAGAGCTTCCTGTCCCTGAGTACGATTCCTGAAACATTAATCTACTGTGCTCACTGCAACGGTGCTATTTGTGATATTTAAATTCAAAGAAATAGTTTTAAAAAATTTACTGAAAACTTACTCACCCTCAGGCTATCAAAGATATAGATGAGTTTGTTTCCTCATTAGAAAAGACTTGTACTGTACCAATGGATCCTGTGCAGTGAATGGGTGCTGTCAGAAAGCCCAAACATACAAATAATAAGAAAGTAATTTGAATGACTCCAAACCATCAAATAATGTCTGTCATTAAGGCATTTTAATTTTAATTTTAAACTATTGCTTCTGGCCAAATACGAGTCCATCCCGTTGTCGTCTTTCTTCAAAATGTAGTTTATCTGCACTTATTCTTCTCCTGATTAAGATGAGAATTTTTTCATTAGAGAAAGCAATATTATGGATAGAGGACTTGTATTTTTGCTGAAGGCAACAGTTTGAAGTTAAAAACGTTGCAATGATTGATTTATTATAAACCGTTTTTTACCTTACTGGAGTCGTGTGGATTACTTTAATAGTTTTATCAGATATTTGGACTCTCATTCACTGCAGATCAGTTCAACAAGTAATGGTAAATTTCTCAACATCTGCTCCAATGAAGATCAAAGTCCACCTGAGCTTTTCTCTATACAAGACTTACAAGACTACAGAGTTATGAATAGTTTATGTTGTTGTTGTCTCAAGCACACGTTCTTCAATCTTTTATGGAGGGCTGTAACTTCTGTAGTTGTTCCTGGAGAGCCGCAGTCCTGCAGAGTTCAGCTCCAACTCTGAAAAAAATCTCACCTGCATGTAGCCCTAATAATCCTAAAGACATTGATTAGCTTTTCAGATGTGTTTGATTAGGGTTGGAGCTGAGCTCTGCAGGACTACGGTTCTCCAGGACTGAACTTGCTCACCCCTGACTTAGACAAGGATGTCCAAACCCAGTGATGCAGGCTGTATCCGAGATTGCCCCCTATACCCTCATTCACTTTTCCCTACATTAGTCCACTCATTCAGTTCACTTGAAGGATTGAATGAAAACGAGTGAGTGAATTCAGACTCTGAATGCACCAGAAGGACTGCCCCTTTTGCATAGTTTGCTTGCTGCCTCATATAAGATTATTATAATAAGATAATAAGATTAAAGGATTTATGTTGGATTCTACACCACATTATCAGGGTGCTCTAATCTTTGAGTGTGCATCGGTTGTACACTCGTTTTTGCAGTGCATTGTGGGATTTGGACACCACTTTAAATGGCTGTCTCCTCAAATAGTGCCCCTTTTTAAGGACAGACGTGACATGTGGCCAGGTATGGTTTCCCATACTGGGAATTTGTGCTCTGCATTTAACCCATCCAAGTGTACACACACAGCAGTGAGAAGTGGACAACCACGCACACACCGTGAACACACACCCGGAGCAGTGGGCAACCATTGCTGCAGCGCCCGGGAAGCAGTTGGGGGAACCCAATACCTTAGTCATGGTATTAAAGGTGGAGAAAGCGCTTGTTATTCACTAACCTCACCCACAATCCCTGCCGGACATGGGACTCGAACCCACAAAGCCCAACTCCCTATCCATTATGCCACGACTTGCCCCAGGACATAGTTTAGCTCTAATCCTAATTAACACGCATGAACAAGCTAATCAAGGTCTTACTACAACATACAAGAAATCTCCAGGCAGGTGTACTGAGGCAACTTGGAGCTAAACTCTGCAGGGCACTGACACTATTGAGTCTCAACCCTCTGACAAACAATTTGATTAAAATGTTCTGAGCAGATTTACAGTTATTTTTCCAACATAGTTTACTTTTCTTCAAGGTATATTCAGTGCTTTGGAAATTTCCTACATACTTGCCCTGAGTACAATTTTATATATACCTTGATGCAGTTGGGCTTTGAAAGTGCCTTTGCCCTGCTGACGTAATGTTTCTTTAGAAGTGCACAGAGATGCTCCCACACAGACCCAGGTGTGTTTTATTTTGAATTCATGCACCTCAGATTCAGATTTACGGCTTCCTGTTAAATCACTGTGCAATCAGTAATCCAATCAGATCTAATCGGTGTAATCAGTAATAATCTACCTGTTAAAACCTGTAAAAAGTCACTAAATACTTTAATAATTTATTCAATTATAATAATAATTTAATAATTTATTCAATTTATTCAATTATTATTATTATTATTATAAATTATAATAAACATTTTTTAATGAGTGTGCCTTCAAAAATGAGCACTTTAATTTATTCATTATTTTTTTGAAAATTGTTAAAATAAGGTCAGCTGAAACTGAACTTTACTGTACATGTTCAAGACAGAATATGTTGTAATTTATTTATAATATATAAGCACTGGATTATATTTCCCCCCCACACTCTCTGCAGAACCGTTAGAAATGTCAATCCCTGGTACTAATGTTCATATATACTGCATATTCATAATTATTAAAGCAACCTGTACATTGTTCATCTGTTTGTATTTCCTGATTATAGTTAATACAACTGTATATTATGTTCATATTACTGTACATCCATCTGTAAATATTATATCTCTTCTTGTACATATCTTCTATAAGAGCACTTATAACTTACACCTATATCCTGCTCTTGCTGCTTATTGCACTGCTGGTTAAAGGTGTTTACATATTTGCTCTCGTGTTTCTGTTTTGTATGTTATAGCATGATTAATGATGATTTTAAATTATTAATGGCACATGTCATAATGTCTCCACGCAACACCATTAATAGTTAATCTTCGCTATGCTGCAGTTTTGGGTGTTTCATTTTTCTATTTTACAAAATAGTGCAATTAATTGTTTGTCATGCTATACATGCAAACGGCAATGCCGTTGTTAAAGCCATGCTCTTTTATTTGTTATCAAATGGCTGATCACTGCCTTGTGGCAAAAAGTCCTACACGACAGTGATAATGTGATAAAGGTTTATGCATGTGTATATTGCACTTCAATAATAAGACTAAAATAGGAACGCTCCACGTCTTGATTCAGTGTGTGTTTACTTCTAGTATGCCTTCAGCCAGATTAGAGAAATCAAAAATCTGTTTACATGGTTGATTCTTATTCAGAATATGCTCTTAATTGTGTCTGAATATTGTTGTTATTTAAACGTACTGAGTGACCGATTCAAAGACAGTTCATTCAGCAACAAAACGAGTGTCATTGAATCTTTTACCTAACCATTTATCTTAAAAATACTAATTCGTTCAGTAATGATTCGTACAGTTTTATACTATTATCTGCCTGCTGTGTTATTTGCATTGCTCCAGGAATGAGCACACATTCTATCTATTATGGAAGAATATAGTTTTTTTCTTTTGCTCCTTTTTGATTTTCAAATACCTTGGAAAGTTTCAATCAAACGTTATCATATGATTCATCTCTTTGCCGGATGGTTTGAGTCAAAGAAAAAAAAAAAACTTTTGTAACAAAGGACACTGGAAAAGAGTGCATGTGTTCTTCACTTTGTCTGTCATTTTTAAGAAGAAGAAAAAGAAGAAGACAACGAAAAAGAAAAGATTAATTGTATAGCTCTTTCTAAGCATCTGGATAGGATGCGTTTCTATTCTCCCAGGTCTAAAGCTAACAGTGTCAAAGACAGTGCTGGTGTTACACAGAGATACAGGACCACAATACACCATCAGAATTTAAACTACTTTCACATTTTGCTGCATTGAGCTGATATACGGTAATGTCAAACAGTGAGAATCAAGTCGTTTAAAAGAGCATGGTTAGCTCGATGAATGATATTCAATGCAAGTTCAGTTCCGAAACTGTCTGAAAACTAAAACAAAGAAACACACTAAACATCAGCATTTTCCAACCACCCTGGTGCCAATGAATTTTTCATTATTCAATAAAGTAGTTACAGATTATTGCACACAGACCCATGAGACCAGAGTTAATTGAAATCTATATTTTTATTCTCAGACTGCCCAGCTCAAGTTTTGTGAGGCGACATTGAGCGTGTGATTTAAATGAGCAGAGAAACTTCATTCTTCTCCTCTAAACCCAAACGGCTTGTTATTTGATAAAGATGCTATGTTGTTTTTGCGTTGTTATAAAGTAAATAAAGATATAATGAGCTGATATGTCCCTGTTTACTCCACAATCTATCAGTCTGGAAACTGAATGAACACATAATACATTTAAAGAAAAAAAAAGAATTAGAAGGTATCGGTTTTTGGTTTTAGGAGAACCATGGAAGACAAATGAAAGACTGCAAAACAATAGAAAGAGATACAACTTTAGAGAAGGCTGGATACTAAGTGCTGTCTGTAATTAGGTTTTCCATCTCAGTCTGAGATTTAAAGGAGCACTTTATAAAGTTTATCAAGGGAGGAGAAGTTGTAACAATAAAAAACTGAACATCATTTATTGCTCAAGTAAGTGAATTTTATCACTAAGACAATGATATTTTTAAGTTTGTTACTGCGCATTTGTGACAAACTGTGTAGGTCATTGTGTCAGCAGCATCTCAGTTTCTCAAATGATACTTCATTTGTTACAAATAAGAAAACACAAGCAAGAAGGCACACTGTGTCTCATGGTAATTTTTCTAGCTGAATGCGGGGAAAATTTGACATATGCGCCTCCGCATGGAATACTGGGAAAAACAATTGCCAATATAAACCTCTACCACTTTTAAAACTTAGAAAACAAGCTTCAGTGAAATGATCTGAATCACTATGGTTTGTAATGCACATAGCGAAGGTGAGAATCTTCATACAATTGCTTGCAAAAGTATTTGTAAAAATCAAACATGGGTTATTGGAGTATGTTTAACAAGTAAATACCTTTTCAAAATAAATACCTTTTCAAGTAAATACCTTTTCAAAATTGTAGGATTTTTAACACGTTACTTGCCATTTCTTCATCTGAGAAAAATGTCTCAAATGCAATCCCACACCAATTTATATTCAGTGTGTTTAGCGAGGTTTCATTTTGGACCCTGACTGGTGATCTGATTAAAGTGTCAATCAATTTTACAATTTTCTTTTAAACAAGAAGTTGGGGAGTCTGTTCTTTCGGCAAATCAATTGCGAATTTGCAATAAAGCTTTGAACAACTTCGTATCCCCCAGCTGAGTTTCTATTTCATTACAATCAACTATATCATCCTTACAGGATTTTGTCTTCCGATATAAAAAAAAAAAATCCTCACGCGTGGGTGACGTAAGGGGGTATTTTGAGCCCTTCCCACCCATTGTAACCCTGTCCTCTGCCTTCCCCTATTCCTTTCTTCTCCCATCCCTCGTTCTTACAGTCAGCTGCTCCCACACAGGCACATGCCCACGGCACTAAAGATGGAGAGACAGGGATATTGGCAGGTCCGTTGTGTAGCGCCACAATCCCTCTCTCCCACTCCCTCCTCCTGTTTCTCCCTCTCTCTCTGTTCTATAAACACACGGTGCTCTGATCTGAGGAGCTCAGCCGCCAGAGGCACATTGAGATGAGCATCACGATTCCAGCAGACTCTCTCTTTGCTCGAATGAGCAGGTGCAGCTCATAGAGAGAAAGCAAAGCAGCCCGACGCGGATTGATCCGCACCCTCCTGCTCAGTCTGCCTCGTTTCACACAACCTTTGCACTCCTTTGTCACTCATTCAAAACATCTATCCACCTGAAGCCGCCGGCCGACAAGCGATACCTAATTGCACCAAGTCATTGTCTTCATCAGCTTGGCACCCGTCCCTCTCGGACAGCTTGATATATTAGTCTGGCCCAATTAAACTGTCCCATCATTTACCAACAGAGTGACATTTAACCTTAGCAACACAAGCTGTCACATTCAGTGACCTGCTGCGGCCAATCAAATTGCACGGCCAAAAAATGGGACGGTCCTATCGAAGGTGAGCTGCTGACCTCTCCCAGAAATTTGGAAAATGGTGACGGTGACGAACTGTGAAAAACAAGGTTTACCCAACAGATGCTGCCTCATCACATCAAGCTCAACCCCGCTAACACTTCAGAGCACGCTCAATCGATACAGTAAGCCTTTAAAGTGTTCCCCTTCAGTCTCCTAGCGGTCAAACAGACCTGCGGCATATTGACCAAGAAGGGCACTGCACACGCTACACGCCTTCACCCCTGTCACTGAGCAGTTATTGGGTAAAGAATTTATCTATTCTTTACACAGTTGATACTAAAAGTGTGCTCTGATAGCGCTGCTTTTACTTGCAATGGTTCAATTACTGTTGTAATGGTTAAAAACATGAACATCTTGTTTTTTTTGCCCTATTTATTAGGCTTTATTTTTTTGATGCATGATGCATGTGTTTAGAATGTTCAGTGTCCCATTTTCAACTGATACTACTATAAAGCCTAAGCCCATGACAGATCAACTAACATCATTATTAAAGTGTTTGATACAAAATAGATTTACTTACAAGTATCTGATAATCTGAGTACCAGGTATTATATTATATATTTAGCGAGTTTGTCAAAATTTGGCATTAAAAGAAATATGATTTAAAAAAACAATCAGTCATACAGCACCATTGTTGCAGTGATGTGTCATGTGACCAAGCTTGAAATAATAAAGTGATAAATAATAAATAACTGTCAGCTTTAAGAGCTCACATCGAGGGCTTGGCTAGAATATTTGAAAAGTATGTGTGAAAGGTTTCATTGATTTAAAAATCACATTAATAATGCTATTTAGACGTACACTATATACCTTCTTAAGACCCTGCAGCCTCATATGAGGACATTATATTTTACAGACTACAGTATACAGACCACAGTTTGGATCTGGATATCCTATACATAGCACATTCAGGGCTTTCAGTGTTTGATCATGACCACTTCCTCTCCTTGGTCTTGGTCAGGTATGAAATTAATTTATTGACACTTGAAAGATATGATTTTGCAATTATCATTTAAATGTGTCTAATTTTTAAATTGTGTGTCATATATCGTCCATCCTTTTCTTAAATATATCAACATTTCAGAAACATGTTTTAGATTTTCAAATCAAAAAAATATTTTCTGTGTGAAAACAGGATGTTGGTTTTATACTAGGGCTGTCAAAAATAACGCGTTAACGGCGGTAATTAATTTTTGTCGTTAATTATGTTAATTTTTTTAACGCATTTAACGCATGCGCGGTGTGACGAATTATTTGTCCGGAAAGTGGGACAACAATTACATCGGAGTAACTGCATATTGCATCAGTGACACGTGGGAACTGAATTATTTTATGATGGCTGTATTAAAAACTGAGCAGCGTCATTTTTGGAGGCTTGTAAACAGTTACTGTCTGTTGGACGTAAGTGGGGGCAAGACGACAACCATCGGGACT
>JAUCNO010000663.1:6846826-6858730 GCA_032353835.1 Enteromius viviparus
TTTGTCTCTTTTATCAGATTTACCAATTGTTATAATTAATATTTGTGCTGATCATTTATGAACAATAAGTAAAATTACACTGCTGGCAATAACTTTAGAGAAGTGGGTGGGCCAGATTTGGCCCATATTTGGCAGCTGTGCAAATATTTTGTGGCAGATCAAATCTCACTCCAAACTATGGCTAAAACAAACCGTTTACAGAAGGTCTACCTACCTATAGGGTTCCTGAATTTCTGAAATGTAGGCTACTATATTGTTTAATTAACCTATTGCTTCACTTAATGCCAATATTGCACTGGTCTGCTGGACTTAGCTGAACAAAAATAAACAACATTTTGTTGCTTAAACTTATGTATTCAGTCATTATTCAATGGTATATTAAAAATCCATATGAAAAAACGTACCTCTAACTGTTCTCAGGTCAAATATATATACGCGATTAAAATGTGAATAATTTTGATTAATTAATTACAAAGCCTCTAATTAATGACATTGATTTTTTTAATCGAGTCCCGGCCCTATTTTTAATATTAAAAATTTTTAAAATTAAAATTATAATTAATTATTAATAATTTAAAGAAAAAGGGTGGAAAAAGGCATAATTTACATGAAAACACTCTGTCCAATGTACACTAATGTTTAAAGGTCTGGTGTCAGTACAACTGTTTTAATGTTTAAAGTCTGCATTTATTTATATATAAACAACACTATTGTTTACTATTCTTATAATAACTGCTTTTTATGCATATTTTTAATAAAGCATATTAAAATGTAATTTACTCCTGTAACTCCGGTCTTCAGTGTCAAATCTTTTAGAAATTATCTGAGTATGCTAATTTGGGGCTCAAGCATCATTTCTTCTTATTATTAATATTAAAAACAGCTATGCTCCAGGAATCTGTGGTCTAGCAATTATTTTAATCTGCATTCTTTAGTACAATTATTACTTTACTCTCACTGTTTTGTCGTCAATTGAACAGATCCTTGGTAAATAAAGCTATCAATTAAAAAAAAAAAAAAAACACTTGCTGAACATACTGTGAAAAGTGGTGTAAAGACAGCTCTAAATTTAGCTTATACTGAAAACAAGGTGTAAAGAAATTTTTCTCTTACCTGAAACTTAATTGTACTGTACCTTAGTTCTTGGCTTGAAAAAATCTAATTTTGATAGGGTGATATCAATCCTTTTTGTGCAAATTCTATTGCCTAGTTGGGTCGTTTCATGTCGCATTTTAGCAAGCAAGCTTGTTAAGTTATTGCACAAATTTGAGCTCTTCCGTCACACATTCTTCAATATATATAATGGATAGAGAAAGTAAAGGATGTATTGGATTAGCATTTAACACAGCCAGAAGGTGCATGAAAACAACCTCTGTCAGCAACCACAGCTCCTCCTGTTTTCCAAAAAAAAAAGAATCAACAAGGCATTGATTCCATTACACTAATGACTCCTCTTCAATCCAGCGCACCTGGTGTGGGCCCATTTGACATTGAGCCAGAATGAAGAATATTAAAGAATTGTGTGATACCTTTACCTGAGGTGTTGTATTAAATTATTATGGTTCAGGGCCAAATGGTGTTTCAGATGCTTGGATGGAGATCATGCAACTAAAAGCTGATGTGAGATTAAAATGCCTCCTTTAATCCATTTTGCAATCAGGTTGATATGGCTGTCATTAGAGCTGTTGCCTTGCCTGCTTAAGGTTATTCATCGCTTCATTTGAGAAAAAAAATGGGGGTAGTCAAATCATCTTGGTGAGTGATGAATAGCATATCTTCTCCGCATATCATTTTTTCAAGAACATATGAACACTGCTGATCAATTTACGTGCATGCATGACCAAACTGCAGGCAGTATCACTGGCTGTTAAAGATTTCCCACCACAACATCTCCCTTGCCCATGGTTTGTGGGTAAAGTGTGAGGTCATTAGCATCTTCGTGCAGTAGTGACTGCACTGTAAAGATCCCCTAGCGGTGCTAAAAGCGTAATCACATGTCTTTGACTGCATGCACCATGCTGGAGATGTGTGAGGAGGCTGATGTCACGCTGTAGGACTTGTATCCTCTGCACATCTACAGTCTTTGATCTCATCGGTGGCCGAAATCCTACTCCCCTTAATGGAGGACATTGGAAAGCTGTCTAAAACATCTGTTCTTCTATATTCTCAATTCTGAAACACACACTGAAAGTTCAAAACTAAGGGTCATATATCTTGGCTGCTAAATGTGGGGTTTAAAGGGAAAGCTCATACAGAAATGAAAAGTGTCACGTACTCGCATACTAGTCAAACCAGCCTTTACGGAACACAAAGGGAGATGTTGGAACAAGCTGCGAATTAAAAATAATCATATCAAAGAATCATTGAGGCTTTGTGTTATATTCCAATTGTCCTCAGGTAATATGAGAAATAGCTGAAATGATTTCTGACGTCTGTGACAATGACATACTGCCATATTTCAATTAACTTAATACATTAAAATAATTTTCTCATGCCAAGGCTGCATTTATTTGAGAGAAAAAACAAAAACAAACAAAAAACACATTAAGCACATTAAAAATAGTAATATGAAAAATAACAGTAGTTTAAAAAAAAAAAATTTAATCTCCATCTAAGGATCTGAAACACTAATTGGCCCCGAACCACTATAATTTAATATTTACCATTTTCTATTTAAAATGTCATTAATTTGTTTTTTGGCAAAGCTGAATTTTCAGTAGCTATTACTCTAACATCTTTCAGAAATCATTCTGATATGTTTATTTGATGTTGCCTGTTTTTGAGAAAACTGCAATACATTTTTTAATATACATTTACTTTAAATTGTAATGTTTTATTCCATTACTGTCACTTTTTATCAGTTAATTTCTTTAAAAAAATGGAAAAGAAAAATATAATGACACAAAGCTTTTCAATAAAGAGGAAAGCCAAAAGATATTCAAGTTTCTTTAACGTGCTTTTTGTCCAGTTCATAATTTTGGCAGTCACCAGCAACTTTCTTTGCATGGATATAAACATGTCACAGATCTCTTCATATAAGGAAAAAGTAATATGGAATGACATGAGAGTGGGTAAACAATGACAAAATATATTTGTCATCACTTGTCACTTCTGGGTGCACTATTTCTTTAATTGCCACTGCTCTTGTAGTCCTGACTAATGTCTTCTCTGACTCAAACAGTTTCACCAGCACACTCAACGCCTATTTTACTCAGTCCATCTTTCGGCGGTACCATCAATTTTTTCCATCCTCACAGACAAGAAAAAGCCACTGGTGCGATTTTCCATGAAAATACAGCGCACCTGCTTTTCAGCCAGTGACACCTGTCTGTAATCTCTACTCAGCTCTTATCCAGCTCTCATATGTAAACCCCTGCTAGGGCTGCCGCATTTCAGCTAGAGATGGTGGACGGATTTTTGATGGATTGAATGCTGCCGATGATCAGACAAGGTGATAGCAGAGACTCTCCACCGGTCCATGCAGTTGGTGCACAGTGACAAAGAAGTGATGTGTGCTAAAGCTAGGAGCAAAGTGTCCTCAGGCGTGCTATTTTTGCAGAAAGCTGCCTTCTTACAAACAATATAGAAAAATCATCCAAAGCCAGTCGGTGCAGAAAAATTGCGAATAGAGTCTGTATGTGCAATCGTGAGCTGCAAGATACAAAAGGCCCTCAGACTCACTGCTCTTGCGATGCCCTTACCTACAAGACCATTTGAAAGGTCCTTTGAGAAGATAATATCGGCAGTGCAATCACATGAGTTTCAGTGCAAAACACGAATCACTGAGCAAGGCCAGATTTCTTCAAACTGACAGCACTTGAGTGCCATATTTGAGCGTTTAGACTTAGAAAATGTGAGTCACAAAAGCATAAGCATTGCAATCTCCCTAGAGAAATTGAATTAATAGACATCAAAATACAGACAGTGAGCTTGTGTACACACTGAAAGAAAAACAAACATGGCATGGAAAAGCACACATGACAAACTAATCCTCCTTTGGCCAAATTTGTCCAGACAGACTCGTGCCTGGCAGTGCAGAGAAGCACGTCGTGAGGACCGTAAATGATAAAGACATCAATCAGAACTAGGCGCAACCCCTGGTCAAAGGGAAAGGTGTTGAGAGAGGGAATGAAACCGTGAGTCTCCAGCCACCATTTTGTATAACGCTGTATTGATCCTCTCACCGATAAGGAAAGCAGGACTGGAAAAAAAATGTCCCAGTTTCATTCATCACACACATAGACGCTGAGGAACACATCGTCTGGCCCTGCAGGGAGAAAGGCTGCTCAGAAATAGCCTGAACTCAAAAAGACAAGATACGAACACAACACATGGATCCGAGTGCGGCCACTTCACGCCTACCTTCATTATGCAAACGCATTTGTCATAACAGTGCAAAAAAACTTGCTCAGATAGATGGATGTTAGTGGGAGGGGTGAAGCAAGGGACTTTGGCGCAGAACGAAGAGACTGTACCCCACACCGACCGTTTGAACGTGTCCTTCTCCAGTTCTCCTTCATATCTGCCTGAATATAGAGATATCCCTGTCAAGTGCTCCAGGGTACAGCTGTCAATCTCCATGAGAAATGGGGGGAACTGGTGCATGAGTCAATTAATATTCAGAGTGGATCTACATTTAGTCCACAAGTGCAAAAGCAGAAGTAGGAGGGGTACTAGAGGGATGAAACAGGGATGAAGGGGGGACTTTGATGGTGCCCTCAAACTTGAAATGTGGATGAACTCATAATGCAAATGATGCCATTAGTTATGCTTCAAATGTTATTGTGGACTCGACAGACTTGAATTACCTCCTATATCAACAAACAAATGATTTAATTAGCTGGAAACGGCTCAGAGGTTTGTTACAAATGCCAGCAACACACACACAAATGAAATATAAACCGTCTTTTACACTCCTGGCCTACAATAATTACATTCAACATATGTATCATCGTCTATTTAAGCAAATCGTTCGTAACTAAAATAAACCCAGAGCTGTAAAGTCACTCAGTTATACTTTGACGCATAAACGGCGTGTTTCGTGATAAAAAATAAATGAATAAAAATCGAATTACGCTGACTAGCACTATACTTACCAGAGTTTGCTGATACTGAAGCACGCGCTGAGGGGCTCGGTCTCGCGCCATCACCGTCAATACAGCGGGAATTAAATATTTAAACCCTATACGGTATTCCCAAAAGATCCCCACAAGATCACCTCTGCATCACAGGGACGCAATTCAACAAGCAGCATGAACTGAGTAACAGGTCCTTCTCTGCAGAAAACAGCCCAGCAGCCTATCCAGCTGTCGAATGAACTCTTCCCTCTTTCCGCGCGCGCACTGCAAAATATGCCATAACGCGCTGGAAACCCGCTTTGTGTGGGAAGACAGGGGTTACTACACTTCATACCTGTTGACTCGATTGTCAAAAATCAATAGATATATTTTCTACCGCTGTGTGAGTAATCGCTATTTTGCACTACCGT
Source organism: Enteromius viviparus (assembly GCA_032353835.1). Lineage (NCBI taxonomy): Eukaryota > Metazoa > Chordata > Actinopteri > Cypriniformes > Cyprinidae > Enteromius > Enteromius viviparus. The sequence goes on from JAUCNO010000663.1 coordinate 6,852,315, forward strand.
GAACCCAAGCACTTAGCGCGATGATTACGCATGCCAGGCTGTTTTATGACTAAGTTTAAATGACCAGAGGCAGGGACAGATAGCCTGTGTTTTCAGTTTAATATGCAAACATTTCTTTTTTACAATGAGAAAACCTTAAATGGATACTCTAAGTGCTGAATTATTTTCTATTGTAACTGGGATGCACCTGTTACCCTTCTAAATGCACGCATCTGGAATGACACAGAACATCTTCACCTTGAAAGCCTGTGGAGAGCCAATGGGCAGTGTATTAAATGCCTCATTAATATTACTTATGCTTACAGTAAATGCTAAATATAGATGCACGCTTGAAATGCATAGGATGCATTGGCCCAGGAGCATCAACAGCTCAAAGGCTTCATGGGATGAAAGACTTGTAGGAAGAAAGAAACCAATAGGTTGTTAAACAGATTTCCCTCCAGAGACAGATACTGGTAGGCTGCTTTTGGGCTCAGTAACAGGTCTACTGCCAGCTCAGGAAACAGCAGGGGCACAGGCTGGGATGAAATATGAATGTATCACTGTGAATTCTGACAGTTTTCTTGCAACACTGCAGTGTTTTTGTGTATACGACTTCAAGCTCTCTTTCTCCTTCATGCATGCTCACGCATACAGACCTAGCTTAAAAACCCTGTCCTTATAAATACTGAAAGAAACAACATGGCTTTGTGTTTGTAGCTGTCATCAAACAGATCATTTCATCTGGTAATACTGCTATTGCTAACAGTTCTTTACAGACACTGCTCCTTAAAGGTACAGTCCACCCAAAAGGTAACAGTTCTCTTTTTAATCACTGTAATGTTGTTCTGAATCTGAAGTTTTTTTACCATTAAACTCAACATGGGCTTATGTTCTTTAAACCATTATTTAATCAAATTATCCTCTTTTGTGTTCCACAGAAGGAAATTAATTTCGATTTTTGAATAAACATAGCATCTTTAAGATTAGTAGTAAATACACATACCTTATTTCTTTGTGTCTTTATACATCAGACTGCACTGTGCATCTTCAGTTAATAATGTTTGTGCACAAAGGCTCCACACGTCACATGGTATGGACAGGTGAGCATCCCTACCCATTTGCATTCCTTTGATTTGGGTGTTCCAACGCCCTCAGCGCTAACACACTGACCCAATTTGATGCATCTTTCACAAAACTTTCTGAATGTTCTTGTAATGAATTGTGGAAGCCCGAAAGAGTTCAAAAGAACATCTTGTTCATTGACTATTTAAATATGGGTCTGGGTGAGAAATGAGACGTTGATCTGTAGTGGGGGTGTGAAACACGGGTCGATATTAGATTACATACAAGTATTGCCATCCCAGACATGGGAATAAGACCAAGTGTGCATAAAACTCAATAGCATGTGGCTCTCTTCTGCTCAGTACTAGCCAAAGTGGTTTTAGCTCATTCAAAATTCTACGAGTGTAAACATAGGCTAATCATTTTGGAAATACACTGCATTTTGTGATTTAAACAAGCAAATAATGTGCAAATTAACTAAACAATAAATTAGCTAGTTGCACATACAATTAAAATATTAAATAAAAATAATACATATCATTTTACTGCAGAATACAGTAAAAATACTGTGTACTGAGTTACTCTAAGTAGCATTTTTGTTATTTAATTAATGTTTACTGCATTATGTTAGTGTCATGTGAGTTACCCTGATGTTTTTTTGTTTGTGTGGGCAACACTGTGCTCTGTCTTCAAGTTATTATTAGTCACTGTTGCTGGAGAGGCCAATGTTACTGAACTTTAAGTCATCATGTGGCTCTCCAGTGTATCATTTGTATCTTATCAGCACGTTACAACAAACTGATTATACATCAGATAGATTATTGTGACACATTATATAGCTGAATGACATATACATATATACATATTTGGTCACTAAAATGACATTCCTGTAATGCTTGAAATATCTTCAGTGTACTTTAATGGTAAAGTTCTAGCAAATACAGCTGACATTTTTTACCATAAATTTACTGTATGCATCCTTTTTTAAGAAAAATGAGTTGAGGAAATAAAGTTTCTCTCCAAGTTATGAGATTTCTTCCCTCCCCTGAATGTGAAGCCAACTCTTCAATTTCCAATTTCAACAGAATTTGTCCTCTAAGTGAATAAAGAGGTGGAGATATCCATTTTTGTTTTAAATTATGTAAATATAAATATTTTTTTCTTGTGCTTTCATATTCCTCAAACACCAAGAAAGGACCTTGAAGGGACACTGTGACTGGATGTAAATATATAAACGACTGAATCCACAGGGTTTCTCCAGAGCGATAGAACATTATCTTATATGAGTCGGTCTAAAAAATGTGCCTATTTGTCCTCATTAGAGGATCTAGACAAGAAAATCAGGCGGGTGTTCAAACTCCCTGCACGAATAACACTGTGCCCTTGAGCCCCACAAGATAACCAAGTCGATTAACGCCCTTCGGAATAAGAATGACATGCAAAAGCTTCAAAAAGGCGAACGGGTGGTTCTGAGGGCAGTTGAGTGACTTCTAAAGCGCGTTAACAGCGCATTTATCGGCAGCAATATTGGACACCTTAACAGGTTGCTATTTCGTCTTTGGCGGCTACTTACATTTTTTCCGCTCCGGCTTTTAGTCTTGGTAAGAGCTCCTCTTGAACGCAACAGTCCAAACGTCACCTACGCCGCTCCATTTAATGACGCAAAAATGTAAGAAATCCCCGCACAATTAGAGCAACGCAATCAGTATCGAGTAATGACGTCAGTGCTGTTCGGTCCCAATTGTTCGTCTAGACGATAGAGATACTTTCTGTGTAATTGTCCTCGCCGGTGAATTGGCAGTGCCCTGTTGCTGATGCCTCTCGCTCGTCTTTGAATTCGCCTCAGACTGAAAGCTAAACTTCAAAAAAGGCAAGCGCTTCCCTTAAAACATACTTGTCGGTGTTAATGCATCACCTAAACGCTCCGGATTAGTGTGCACTGCACGCGCTGATAGGTAAAGGAGTAATTAAGCCGGCAGAGCCTGGGGCGCGCGTGCACTGGCCAGGAATTGATTCTGTGATGCAATGCGGGCTCCGTCACTGGTTTAGTTATTGCGGGTTGACTCCACTTCTGTTCCTATTGCCTGTCATTAATGCCATGTGATGGCGCATTTGTCTTCATCAGTGCATTGTGCTGATGCCATTTTGACAGAACGTAAAGTTTTAAAGTGATTAAATGCGTTTCACTAAGTTTTATCTATCTATCTATCTATCTATCTATCTATCTATCTATCTATCTATCTATCTATCTATCTATCCATTATTTGCTGGAAAATCTGCATGTGCTGCTTTCTAGATTACTATAATGTGCCAGCAACAAACCTACAAAGCTACTAGTAGGTCAATATATTATCTACGTAGAAACTTACATCCATCCATCCTTCATCTATCTATTTTGAAACATCAATCCATTCACCCATCATCCATTGATCCTATAGAAATTTCCATCTATCTATCTATCTATCTATCTATCTATCTATCTATCTATCTATCTATCTATCTATCTACACAGAAACTACCATCCATTCAACCTTCTATCCATCCATCTATTTATATAGAAACCTTAATCCATTCATCCATCATCCATCCCTCTATCCATCCATCCATCTACATAGAAATTTCTATCTATCTATCTATCTATCTATCTATCTATCTATCTATCTATCTATCTATCTATCTATCTATCTATCTATCTATCAAGGGGCAGATGATCAATTATATGTGTGGTGTTGTAATCCTTACTGATGATGTTTTGAGCTTGTCGTGATCACAGTGACTCTAAGGCTTGCAGACAAGGCTTTTTGCTCTATCCTGATTTTTCACAGCTGTGACTTGTGGGCTGCTGCAGGGTGACTGAGCGGAAGATTGTTTCTGCACTGCGAAAGAGAGAGGGTGGTGAGATCCTCTAATTTCAGTGTGCACTAATGTTCAGAGCAAACATTCTCTCGTATTTAAACATAACTATCAACGGCTCTGGCTCAGTGTTCTCATTTGCAGCAAATAAACAATGAATGTGCTATGATCTCTTAATGTTTACAACAATTCACCAAATCCAAACACAACAGGTGTTTCGTTAACAAGATATACCTGTTTAATTTCTGCAAACACATCTGTGAATGCATCTGAACATTATAGCCATACAGGTGATGTTGTACCAAGACTGAAAAATGCAAAATGATATTACTGCTGAAGCTTATTTTAGTGATGTATGCGCGTGTGTGTGTGTGTGTGTTTAATCTGGCAAAGAGATAAGTTGGAGCTGAATAAAACAAATATTTATGATAACTCGCAAAGGGACAGAGACACCAGAAGGCTGGTCATAAAAGTAGGCCGTCTGAGCACACTCATTCAGCTCTACTGATTCATACACACCTGCTTTCTTTAAGCCCTTGAACACTTAAAAACACCAGAGATCCCTTAAACATGTTTGTACCATTATGTTCCCATTCATTTAGGAAGAGTGATAACACCTTTTGTTGCCATCAATCTGTTTTGTTACACACTTAATCATATTGCTTTTTTTATATTATTCTGTGATATTAGTAAATACAATTTTTTTTAATAGGCTAACATCAATACAGATTGTGGCTTTGGTACCACTTTGATTTTTCATACAAAAAGGCTAAATTAAACTTGTAGGGTGAAATTTTCAAATGTAATGCATACTGCAAATGTATACTGTACTTTTTATGTGCACAATGACATTTTTATAGGCCTGTATAAAATCAATAAACTGGCAAATATTTATATAGACAGCAAAATCAATGACATCAATAAAAATATAAAAAGTCAAATATGAAGTGTGACATAGAGGAATAAATAAATGAAGGAATACATACAAAACATGTCCTAGTGAATGTGGCAACCCACTGAAAGCAGAAGGCTGACCACATAATAAAATATTAACCTGTACCAAACTTTTGTTTGTTCAGCCTACCTTTCTGTTTTTTTTAAAGTCTTATTACATGTTTATTTATTTAGAATTGCATCAGCATCTCCTACAACCCCAGGGCTACCCTCGCTTTATTTTGGCTTCGGTGTGCAGTGACTCACAGCAGGGACGTCGGGGCATGTTCACAGACGAGATAACAAACGTCCCAATCGGGAAAGGAAGATTCAGAAGTCAAAAAGTGTGGGGGCGATGTACATGATTAATGTAGTCTATGTAGTGGAGGAGCGCACATTTCGGTGGGCGTTTTCGCGTTACTGCTTCAAAAAAAAGACGCTCTCCAATGGAAAGCAACGCAAATGAAGATCTCATGTTCTGACAGGGCATGGATTCAAGTAAGTACGCATGAATGACGGCTTCCATTTACAGAGCTGGTCGTGAAGATAAGTTTTAGCGGCTTTTAAAGTAGTTGCGCAGTTATTTTTTAAAATACTGATAAATTTGTCACTGGTCACTGAATTTAACAAGTTTTACTATAATGACCAGCTGTTTGCATGGGTACATTGACATGAAACGGCCAATTTGACAGATTACCTTAACCAATAACGTAATGGTCATTATAACGCAGAAACTGTTGTAAGAAAATGAAAAATGCAGCAAATTTGCCTGTATCCTATTACTGACTCATTTATTGTTAACTAGCAAATTTAGATACAGTGTAACACGACTGTTTTACGCCCTTGTCTCATCTTGTTACATCTCTAACCGGTTCTGAGGTTTACTTTTGGAATTGATTGTATTCATAAAACATTGTCTTACAAAGAGTTCTCCTAAATAGCAGTTCATTTTTAGGTAAGTTTGCTCTTAAAAATATATGCACAAAGCTGCTAAGACAAAGTTTTTTAAGATTTCAGCTAAAAGAAAGGGCGGGACTGACGTCGTTGCTATGGATGATGTCATGCTTAACTATGCACACAGTGATTAGCTGTTAGCCTCTGTTCGAAATTTATTCATATACATATTATTATATAGAGCGCCATAATGTGTTCCCATATTTAAACAAACATTTAAAAACAAAAATGTTAATTGCCACATTCAAATAAATATTTTTTAAATGCAGGCTATAGTGTGTTAATTAACCCTTTATCGGGAAAGGAACTATATTTGGTAAATTAATCGATCATTCATTAGAGCGATCTCGTCCCTTTCCGTGAGCTCGTGTAAGCACATGGATTTCTTCCAGCCAATCAGCAGAACTCAGTCTACGTCACAGATGGCGACACCGTGGCATTTGACCAATCAGGAGTTGCCCGGGGTGTTTCAAACATCAGCGTGCTTCCGAAGTTTGAAAAATAAATGTTTAGGCTCGTACCTACTCTCACAAAAATATAAATAGCATTGAAATTAACAATGCTAAGTTAACGAAACTCATGCATTATATGGTTGAATAGTTGTGTTAAATGTTGAGATTGGTGTTGTTTGC
>JAUCNO010000663.1:6863718-6879922 GCA_032353835.1 Enteromius viviparus
ATTAGTGCTGTTATACGATCAATCACATTGTTTTTTTTACATTATATATATATATATTTGTGTGTGTGTGTGTGTATTGTGAATATTTATTAAGTATATATAAATACACACACATACAGTAATCTTTTTAAATTATATACATTTACATATTGACATTCTTATATTTTATAATATATATATATATACATATAAAATATTTAAACAACATATTTACAGTAGGCCTACATGCATTTGTTTGTATTTACATATACATATAATAAATATACACAGTATACACACATACTGTATTTAACAAAAACTTTTATTTAGGATATGATTTTTTTTTAGAATACGAAATATCACAATATTTTATACTGCTTAGCAACTTTATTTGCTAAAAAGAAATGATTATTATGAGTGTACATATTACACATACTGTATGTGTGCATCATATTTAATTATAAATACATATTTGTTAAACCTTAAGACTTAGTTGTAAATGTTGATTCAAAAATAATAGGTTAATAATGTTTTTAAATTTATGCAATTTTATTTTCACAACATATATTTATTTATTTTTACAACACTAAGATTTATTTTCATATTACTCAAAAAAACATGCATTTTACCAAGTGAACAGGTGACAGTTGTAAAGAGAAAGAGAAAAAAAAACGCTTGGAAAATATACATTTGTTTGTTGTACTGTGTAGTTCTCAATGAAAATATCCTGCCTTCCCGGAATCTTTGTTGATTTGTCACGTCATCTGGGTGACTTTCAGTCCTGGTGACCTCTGCCTTCCTTCCCCAGGAAAAAAGGGAAGATAGCGACATATTTGACCAGTGAGAATGCTGGGAAAACGGTGCTCTCTGAAGTGCATTACAGCCATGCCCTGCTGATAAAATATACATACCGCCACTCCTAGATTAAAGCACGTACTGTGGGGAGATGCTGGACTGTAGTTTTGCTTATTTCTGATGTATTTGCAAAACATAATTAACTTACTTCATGCGAGAATCAAAGCCGGTGTTTTTAGCGATCTCAGCGATGACCCAGTAATCTTCCAAAGTAGCTCAGTCATTTTCGTCCGGAAAAATCCTTTCTGTTTTCCCTGCTTCAACATGATATGACTATTTTTAGCTCAAACTCCATTTTCCTTATCTGTCCATCTTTGTGTCGTCCAGCAGGGGGAGCAGGTAGGGCCCCAGGCAGAGCTATGTCTGGGTCAGCCCTCTAAGGATTTGGGTTTGGTGTTGAAGCACTTTGGTCTTCTGCTAACTGGAAAGCTGGAGTGGCTCATTTCAGAGATGGCAAAGGGGTGCTAGACTGAAAGACTGACTTCTAATCTGGGCTTTTCTTCAACCTTGTATAATGGAAACAGACAGGTCCAATCAATTTTAACAATGGTTCAACTTCAAAACAATGAAGGGTCATGCACTTTTTCCGAAGATCAGAGACTTACAGAGGAGAAAGTACATGATATATAAACGACAACACTGTGCCACCTGCTGGATCTTAGCTGAAGTGACTCACCTGTTGAGATGCTCCCACTGAACTTTTAAAACAGACAAACTGTTCTGAATACAGTTTCTTTTCTGGTGTGTGCTACATGTTTTATATATATATATCACAGATTATATTTATTTATTTTATAGCTTGCATGAAGGTTGAATTGACTCTGCATGGTGTGATAGCACATGGCAGATAACTGCGACAGAATGTGTGACAATGCGGAGGTAGTGCAGTGCACACACAGGAAAGGTCACTTTATCTATACACTCCAATATATAATATTTGTGTATTTAATATATTTTGTGTAAAAATAGCATTTACAATATTTTGTAAGAAAAAAACCTTGTCATTAATTCAAACATGTATTGCATTAGAACACTGAAACAAAAATATTTATATTCTCTTTTTTAATATACCTCTGTAAAATGTATAATATTTAAGAGTTTTTTTAATATCTAAATATTTAAATATATTTTCATTTTTATTTGTTGTGTGGATAGTGTTTTACTGCAGTGGGTTTAATAGTAGAAGACTTTAAACTCTGTAAATATTTACATTCAGCAAAGTCAAAGCTACAACATTTATAATATTAGAAAATATTTCTGTTTTAGATAAATTATTTTCTTTATTTGTTGAGGAAAAATGCATCACATTTTACACAAACATATTAAGCAACTGTTTTCAGCCTATCAGCAAAAGAATCACGAGGACTCTTTGACATCACAGGACAAATTATGATTTCAGATATATTAAGTAAAGCATAGTTATTTTAAATTGTGACAGTATTTCACAAGAAAACGGTTGTACTGTGTATGTTATCTATTTGTACTGTGTTTTTGAACAAAGTTGACCTCATCAATTCACACAAAGCTGCAAATCAGTGAGTCACAGAAAAATTCCCAACATCTAAAGAGAAGAAAACGATGGATTTATGATGTTTATGATCGGGATATGATTTCAGTTTTCAGATTAATGGGAACTTATTACTCCTGGTCTGGTTGAGATGGTTTAGGATGTAACAACGATTGCGGTTGAACCAAGATGGGTTGGGTACTTTATATCATTCCATGAGATCTCAAACGATGAGCAAGAGAAGAGAAAGACCCTAATGTATAAATGATGTAACAAATTCCAGTCTGAGATAAAATGAGCTGTGGAGAGAACATCAGGGAGAGCTTGCGATTGATTGTGCAATACAATAGCTGTCAGATTGCTAGGAACCTTGAATATGAAGAATCTGCTAAAAGACTCCTGTTTACTTTAATGATTTAAAGAGACCCTTTTAAAATCAGATATTTGAATTTAGGGACAAAAGCACAACTCAAACAATCACACCATGTGTGAGATGAATAATAAATACTAGGCCTAAGTAAAATGATATCCAGTCATCATCACTAAACATTGATTCTAGAAGTCTGCACCAAAATAATTCAAACCTGGGAAATTTGTGCAATGTCATTTTTGTTTTCATATTTATTATCATTTTTGTCAGCCGATCCTCCTTGCCTTGAAATATTTACTAGTCCTGAGATTTTATAAAATTATGTCTATTATTTCATAACACATTGTAGTCGTTTCATAGGTTGCAGTTGGTTAGTGGTCATATTGACTGTTTTTTAACCTTTTCATGTTTTATTTATATATATATATTATTTAAGAATTGTTTATTGTTTCAATTTGTCATTTGTATGATTTTATTCATTCTTTTCAACTCTACAGTCCTTTCAATAACCTAACCTGATGTAATGTGCTTTTTAATGACCTTGATGATTTATTTATCTATTTATTTATAATATATTAGTAAACATCAATCCCACTGAAATATTATTTTAGGTAAAAAGTCATCTAAAATCAAAAAGTAGCCCAACACACATTCATAATAAGTGTCATACAAGTGGTAACATTATTAACTAGAAATATTTTGAAGGTTTTATAAATTTAAAATTAGGTCTATATAACATCCCTTGTAAATCTCTGCCGAACATGTTATTGTAGTGACGTTTCTGATTAATATCATCTCTGCATCTGTGAATGTTGTGTTCATGCTGCTTTTCCTTCTGCTCATCCTCTTCTTCTGTCCCACTAACAGCTGGGGCTACATCTCTAAGGCTTTTTTTCCCACAGAATATATATATATAGGCATTTACCTCCAACAGTTTAATTAGAGTGTGGTACAGTACATAGTGCATTCCTTTTTATTAGTTAAAACGGAATTGATATAATAGGTATTTTAATAGCAGTTTAATTTCTGTCATCTTTTTTTCCCCCTAATAGACATTCTGTCATCAAATCCAGTATGAGACCAATTTCTTTAATAGTTTAATATTGAATGTCTGGTGAATGTCAGCTGATTCCCACCTGGCATCCAGTTCTTTATTTTTGGTATTAATTACTGTATGCGATCTCTATGTAAACTTTTTGAAACCTTCCACTTCTACAAATTGCAGAGATTTAAGCCAACATGTTTATTTATTTGCTTATGTAGTTGCAGAACATTCAGTAACATCAGTACAGCTCTACAGTGGCTGTGTGAATCTAGACCTTATCACATCATGCATTTAGCTGTTTCAGCAGAGTATATATGGTAGGTTATAGTGTCACAGAGTGACTACATTGCACACATACTCCATAAGGAAACACATTAGGCAGATTTTTCTCTTCTTTATTTTATTATTTAAGTTTAAAAAAGATCAAAAGAGGAAGAAAATATTGTGCATATTTAAGTGCTTGTGTACTTGACTCAATGAACGCTCGGTGTCGCTCTAGAGTGAGGCTGGGGAAATGAAACGAATGTTAATAAATCATGAATATTAAATCGTTTTGCGTTGACGTTGCTTGGTAACCCTCCTGGAGCGTCCAATCACTTAATCTAATTAATATTCATGAGCCAACTCTTCCACAGCAAGGGCATTCTTTTTTTCGACTGTTGCTGTCACGTATTTGCGTTCATTTAGTTTCACTCTTGTATAAAGCAAATTGCATTTCAGACAACTTTGTGGTACCTTTGTGCTATCCTAAAGCATCTTTAAAATATTCAGGCTTATAGAAACATATAGTTTTTTTGCATGAACAAAATATTTGAGCTTACATATTTATAAACTGGAGCAAGCAACTGGTTTGTGCAATTTCTCCATAATTTTTCATAATAAGCATTTAAATAACTTTTAAACTGCTTAATATAAAAAAGTAAAGTAGAAGAAATGAAAACAAAAGATCAATATCAAATGACAATGCAACATTTTGAAAATAAATCAAGCAAATCAATCACTCCTTATTTGTGTGCTTAAAATGTATAAAACTGAAACTCTGAATCAAACAAATCTGTACTTAAATACTGTCCTGTTGCTCAAGATCTGTAACAAGATCTGTTTATTTCTAAAAAGTTCATCGCCAAATGTCAATGTGAATCCGATCTCTGAAGACGATACATTGTTGCATGTTAATGACGTCATGCGGACTCGGGTGCCGCCCCGCGGTAATGTTTCCCCTGGATCCAGAGGCACGGTTGTGTCACCCGCCGTGAAACGCTTACCACACAAGGTTACGAAACAGACGCCATCTTGGCTCAAACGAAAGTCGCTAGCGTGGGAATCTCACGCCACTTCAGCGTAGCTTGAGCCAAAATGTCCCACCCTTGCTGCAGTTCGTAGTAACCTTTTCCCGTTAAACCTTTGGGGGAGGGATATACGAGAGCTGTCGCACAAACTACTTCTGCCTCCACTTCTGTGGAACACTGGAAATGGCCTAGTTGTGCCTGGAGGTATCCTGCAGATGTCAAAAACATTGTCGCTTGCTTATATGACACGAAGTATGTTGGATTTTCCCCGCGGAGTTTCATGGCTGAATCGTGCGTGAAGACGATGATGATGATGATGATGATGATGGGGATTCCACCGGTGAGTAAACGATTAACCCACAAACTGTTATTCGCTTTTCATATCTGTGATGTGATTACTATAGAAACCTAACGAATGCAGCATTTCAATACTTAGTACAGGCTAGATCGAAAATTATTATTTGCGATCTGTAAACTACGACTCTTTATTGTATTTCGTGATAAAGATGAATTTAGGATCACGCGTTGTTATCTCACGTCTTATGTTTTGTGAAGCGTGTAAGAATAACTAGTACGTCAACCAGGTTAGTTAGTAAACACATGCAATGAAGCACAAAGTTAATAACTGGAGCGGGTCATTTGTCAGGCTAATGTTAGTTAGCTAACGGTAACAGCCTAAAGAGACTGCAGAACAAACCCCTGTAAACAGTTAAACATGTGCCTTTTGTATAGGCAGCTAATACAGTACTTTTTCTGGTTAATTATTGATGAGGTAACACTTAACCAACATTAACATATCATTACTAACTATATTACCTTACTACTTAACACCTCAGGAATTTGTTATAATGCGTTCTAATATACAAACGTTTTTTTCTCCTTTTTTGGAAACCTTTGGTAGTAAGCAACCGCAGGTTTCATAGAAAGCTTGTAAGTGAAATAGGAATAATCAATTCAATCAAGATAATGTATAGTCGTTATTAAACTTCATTTAGATAGAGATTTGATTTTTGTGGTACGTTGGGAGTATATAGTCATAGGGTTTGGTACTTGTTTTGTCAGAGTGAATCAACATTTGCAATGCAGAAGTTAAAGTTACTCATTCAGCTTTCTAAAGTGACTTACACACTTGTTTGCGATGCTTTAAGGAAGAGAGAAATGATGCAGTGGAAGCTTTTGAAATCCAGTGAACCCAGTGACAGGTTGTCAGATTTCAGCTTCCTTCAGCAACAGCTAGCCCTCTAGTTGGCCCTGCTGTCTAAAGACATCTGAGCTACTTCTAATGCTTTTTCTTTTAAATATGACACCGACACAGGAACAAGAGATGCTATTTTCGTTCTCTTTCTTTAAGAGTAGATTAAAGTTAAATCCTGTAATAGAGGTGTTTGCTGTGATGTGCAATTTGTGGGAGCCATGAGCTCTAGTATTTTTTTTTTTTTTGGAGCATTGTTGTGTTTTTCTGTAATTTATGCAGCAGTGTGATCTGGATGCCACAGCAGGCCTTAAAGTTTATCCAGGCAGTAGCAAGAAAGTGACAGGGAAAGCATTCCTGGAGTGCGGAAGCAATCAATCTGAGCTTCCCGTCGACGGTCTGAACGGTGCTGCAGAAAGATGCTTTGCAAAATGAACAATAGCAGGAAGGCTGTACTTGATTAAAAGCGAAACTACAGTGAAACATCTCAACATTGCATAAGATACAAAAAAGTATCAAGTTCAAACTTATCTGGTCATGTGACATTAATATTATGAAGGCGGGTGCTTGTAAGAAAACATTTTACTGGGAATTCAGGGAGTGCCGATAATGATCGTAGAAAACAGTCATGGGAACGTGACAATATGTTTAACCCTAATAAGCCTTTAGCATTATATTTGAATTGTTAATACTTTTAAGGCCTTTTTCATGTACTTTATGTCCACAGATTGTCCATACATGATTTCTAGTGAGAATGTATCAAACAGGACATAACAGGCTTTTTGTTTTGAGGAAGGCTTATCTGTACATCAATGTTTTGTTTTGTACATCATCGTTATATTGCATTAGCCTATACGTTTTAAATTTGAGATGTTTTTTCATGCTTAAGCGTGAGCTCAATATTCTCACTGTAGATGAACCGTACAACATTCTCAGACTGGATGAAACATACAAGCTTGATGTATAAAAAATGATACAAACATTTAAAAAGAGAGTTCACCCAAAAATGGAAATTAATTAATTACTCGCCCTCATGTTGTTCCAAAACTGTAAGGCCTTCGTTCATCTTCAGGAAAACAAATCAAGATTCCAAGAGCTCTCTGACCCTCCCAGATACAGCAAGGATCCTAACATGACATTCTAGCTTGGAATTGTTGACCCAAATAATAATTTTCACTGTATATTGTCATCTGAGCAAGTAACATTTCTACCACACTTGAGCCACATTTGGACCGAACGGTTCTAAGAACTGTCAGGTGCGGTTCTAGTTCCGTTCTTGGCACGGTTAGACATCTGTGTTGAACCATGGTGGAAAAGCAGCTTTGTTCTGACAAACTGGGGAAAATGCATTACAATAGGTCATGCTAAATCTATTATTATTATTGATATGCTTTATTTATGTACAGTATAGTGGTTGACAGGTTTTTTTTTAAAGGCCTATGCTGATGCCAATATCTTGGAAAGCAGGGTGGCCGATAGCTGATTTTTAGGTCGAAATAACTTTGTTTACTTTAATTATTTTTTCAAAGAAATTGTTTGAAAATGGATTAAAATATAAATGTGTAATATAAACATATAAGACAAAGGATTTTTCACAAATAAATAAATATTTAATACATATTAAATAAAATTATAATTAAAAAGGAAGTAATTATTGTAACCAACAGGGTACTCAGTATTCTGGATAATTTGTGTTCTTTGGGAATTATATTTTTAGTAACACTTATATTACATCTTTCGGATGAGAAATTTTATTTTCGGATGAGGTTCTGTCATTAAAAATCCCATGATGCTCATCTTAAAAGAGTATGGGTGTAACCCCGATGTCCTGGCCAAAATTCTATCATGGCCTCCCAATAGTCCCCATCCATTGATTGGCTGTGTTTCTCTCTCCCCTCCACCTGTAGCTGGTGTGGTGGTAGCGTTGTCCTGTGGCTGCCGTCGCATTATCCAGGTGGATGTGGATCAAGATAAATGCGCACACTTCACAAGATCTCAACTAGATTCGACTAAGTTTGCAAGTTTTGTGAATTTAAATGTTCATCAAGATTTATTCGAATTTTTTTAAAGGCGTATTTGCTGAATGCTGACAACAAACCCGAAAGTATTATGTTTGCTTTTCTATGTCTAATAATATTAAAGCTATCATTATAATAATTTTTTGTAAACATTTCAATTCCTTTGTTAGACTGTTGTATTTGATTATTTGATAGTATTATCCGTATTAGAATGAACGGCAGCGAAAAATAGGGAGAATGTTAGCACTTTGTGCTCATGTGCTTCCTTTCAAAATAAATCGGAAGACCACTAATGTACAGTTTAATGTCGAACTGTTACATCATTCGAATTTCTTGTTAAGAAATTATTTTAATCCAAAGGGCGAACGATGCTTCTTTTGAATTGGTTGTCTTTTAAAATACAAATCTTGTGTAATCCAAGTCTTACAAGGCTTCTGTAATCAGAAGCACATTTAAAACTCGAATAGAACTCAGTTTAATATAATCAATTAATATAATCCTTTTGGATTGCAATCTGCCATAAGAATAATTTTTAATTGTTCCAGCTATATTTAAACAATGCGCCACCTGCAGGATCCTCACATGGTGAATTAGAAGATAGCCTATTCTTGCCAGTACAGCCTCTTTATGTTTACAGACGTGATGTAATGATCCAGTGCCATGATAAAATGTCCCATGAAGACCTACCTGTACCACTCAAATCAGAAAACCATTATTATAAGCAAACCATTGTGAATCGGGTGAAGTTTTGTAAACTGGCTGGTTTTGAAATTTCTCAAATATTGGTTAAAAAAAAAGTGTTACAGACTTCCGTTTTAAGTTTATTAACTAAAACTGTCTGCATGTTTTCCTGTTTGACAGTGCTAATGCCCAGTCCTGACATACATATGACATACATATATAACATATATAATAGCTTAAGGTTAAATGAACTACTCAGTTTCCAAAAATGATTTGTCAGGCAGGCTTGACAGTGTTAAGTCAAAAACATTAAGGACTTTTAATTGTGGCAGATCTGTGTAAGAATGTGTGGTGTAAAGTGGGTATCCATGCCAAAAACATTGTTACAATAGATCAGCTGAACAGAATTAGATGATTATGTCATGCAGAGTCACAATCTATATTCTCTTTGCCCTGTGAATCCTTATGTCAGTTCAATTGTAGCACATATTGCTGAAAAGTTGTTCCACTTCTTGGCAGTCCCAAAAGGATTGCAATTAACTTTTAACATGTCGGCATGTAAAACCATATTACTCATTGGAAGTTTACAGGTGTAAAAATAAAGCACCTTAGTTGACACTGACAGTACATGTATAATTCAGAGACACTACCGAGCAATTAAATCTTAATCGGGTATGGTCCCTGGTATTAGTCACAACCAGCTTGTCTCTCAAAACACTTTTATGTTTATGATTGCTTTAAAAAACAGTTTAAATAAACCTAGATGAAGCAAAGTTAGTCTGTGCACTTTACATTCAATTAGCTGTGAGTGTAAAAAGTGTATGTAGTGTATTTCAGCATGGGTTTAGTCACAGCTTGGTTTAATGGAAACATTCTTTGTTGCCAGTCATCTATAGCAACGGTTGTGAAATGTAATTATACAAGCATTTACGCTTATACAAGCACAATCCATTCAGTAGGTTGTACACATTAGGTATTTTAGTTTTTAAATATTAATGCAAAAAGTTTGGTTGTCTAGCTTTAAATTATTGTATGATATTTTCTTATTATTCAGGAGCTACTAAATGGTAAACCAACTAGAGCCTGACCAATAATGGATTTTGAAGGCAGATACAAATTGTTGGTTTTAAAATCCAATATTCTGATATATCGGTTGATATATATATTTTTTTATTTCAAAAACGCGCTACAAAACGTTAACAGATTTCCCTAACATTCATGAGTTTTAACTAACATACTATGATAATGCATTTTAAAAAGAAACTTGTTTCTTTTATTGTCACAACAAAACAGAGGAACATAAAAATATATTAAAGTTCTGATAAATAAAATGTATAAAAATACAAACTTAAGATATGAAATGTAAAGTCCTTTGAACAAAAACAGCCACCAAATCAAAGTTACCAGTTTTAAAAGACTTGGTAAGCTTCATAAATATAACTTTGAATAAAACTGGAGACAAATTCTGTTAAGTTCTGATAAATAACAACAACAGCAAAATATAAATTGCTAAAAGTATATGAGGTAGTGTACTGAAGTCAGTCAATACTCAATAGCTCCAGCCCAGCAGAGCCAGGGTTTAGTACAAGATTAGTTATTTGTAGTTATATTATTATATAATATTATTGTTACTACAACGGAGGATAAAAATATATTAATGTTTAAAAACAGAAACTAAAAGTTACCAGTAACGGTGTTTCGTACGTGTTTATTTTATTTTTGAAATATTAATTTATCGGCCATTATAAATACGGATACCGATACTTTGGAAAATGCCTAATATCGGCCGATAATATCTGCCGATATAATATATGCAGACATCATTTCTGTGCACATATGATGGGTAATTGATTCGGTAATTTCTTTTTGTTGTTTCTGAATAAAAATCTAAATAAATTAATAGATAAAATTGCACCCTTATGCGGTTTAGAAATGGCATGTGCTTAAATTACGACTGCAACTAATTGCACAGCCCTACTGCCGATATATCGGCCGGGCTCTAATATGTAATAACCTAAGCAATATTCATTTCCGTAAGTCACTGCAGATGCTCACAATACAGACAACTGTCTTTGGCTTACCCCTTCAACTGGGAAATGGTCCAGCTCCGCCTCCTCATCCTCCACTAAAGGAACCGTACGGGCCAGACTGGCACTCAACGCTGACAGTTTCTGGTAGAAGATGTGAAGATGCATATCTTTAAACACACTGAACTATCTGGTCCAAATTAATATTGATATGAAAGAGAGAAAATGACTTAATCAATACCTCGTAATAGCTTTCTGATTCCAGGGCATAATCTTCTTCAGACTCTGATTTGAGGTTGAACTCGCCCTGTCCATCAAGCTAACAAACACCAGAATAAAAATAAACACATATTCCACTTCCAGTTGAAATGAACTAGTATTCTGCTACTGAGAAACAAAAAGGCATGCAATAAAAGCGCATTTTGTGTGTGATACCTTGGGTGGGTAGACAAGGTTGAGGGTCTGGTAAAGGCGGAAGTTGACGAAACCAAGCAGCGTTGTGTAGAGTTCTGTGAATGTGGCCATAACTCTGTAGTCCACATCTGTAGGGTGCTGAGGAGAGCAGGGACAGGGGTGTGTTAACAGACATCATAAAATAATCCAAAGAAAGTATCCAAAATACTGCAAATCAAATTAAAAAAAAAATCAAATAGAGCCATGTGTTAACATTTTTTTTACATGGTTAAGTGGTTGGGTAACAACTGCAATAAGCTCCTTAAAAATAATAATAAAAAAATAATTCAAATTAAATCTATTTTTTTGTGAATAGTTCCAAAAATAACTACTACTAAAGTTTGGCACTGGTAAGGGTTTACTCTAAGGTAAAAACCGTAATATTACTCCACCCTTTAGAGTCACGACCTTTCAGAAACTATTCCGATAAGCTGATTTTCTGCTCAAGAAACATTTCTTCTTATTATCAGTGTATGCTGCTTAATATTTTTGTGAAAACAGTGATGCGTGATTTTTTCTTTGTTCAATATAACAGCATTTATTGTTCACATTATTCATGTCTTTACTGTCTTCTTAAGGTCAATTCTTGTGTCTTTGGTGAATAAAAACGTTATTTAAAAAAACATTTTATAAATGCATATATTCTTTTTAAAACCCTCAAAATAAATATCATGGTTTATCCTGATTCAGGATTAAACCTGCTTCCCTGGTGATTTAGATATGTCCTACTTTAGCTAAATTATTTTGTAAATGATTGTTTTCTGAACAAGCCTCAAGCATGAAAAATGTCCTGCGTATTTGAACTCACATCATGGGCAAACTGATATGGTACGATCCATGTGACCATTTGTCCCAGGACCTCAGCCTGGTGGTAAATACCTTTTATGGAAAGAAAAACCTGAAAAAAATACATATATAAAATAAATCATCAAGAGATCCACTAGAAGTGAAGATGAATCATTTAATAAACCTTTAAAATGCTAATTTCTCATGACATATTTACAGTACCTTTCTCAGGGACCGTGAGGTGATAATGTAGTTCATCCATTCGACGCTAAGTCTCCGGCACAGCTGAATTGTCTGAACGTGGCATTTTCCCGTGCGAGCGAACGTAGAAAACAGAAAACACATAGAAAGGGCATCATCTACATCACGGACGGCATCAATGAACGTGGGATACCTGGAAATACAAACAGCAACAATGAAACAATGACATACCATTCATAGAACAATAGAGGAATATTTTAACACAATTTGAGCTACAGAAGCAAAATTCAGTACTAGATATAGCTGATCTGGCATATGTTATGAATATAAGTTTGACTAAAAGTTTGGGAGATTAGAAAATAGATTTGTGTGTCTTATGTGCACAATATTTATCAAAATATTACTGTTTTACTTTTACCAAACAAAATGCAGGTTGGAGAACTTGCATCTAAAGCATGAAGAACACCTTACTGTCCCAAACTTTTGAATAGTTGGCGGAAAAATCCCTCAAATTCAATTCCCAAAACCTGCTGATGTTTCAGCTGTAAGCAGAGTAGACTGGCCACAGGATGAGACAGGCAGTCGAGCCAACATAATTAAAGTATCATATTCTTGATACTCTTGTGACTTTTTGGATTCTCATAACTGATCTGCTTATGGACAGGGATTGAGACTCTCCCGTACTCACAATACTGTCTGGACACAAAATAGGCGCTTATCCCATAACACTGTCTGAACACACAGAAGCGTCATGTTGTTGTTTTTGAGACAGAGAGTAGAAGTGCACCCCCTGCAGTTGACAGACAGCACTACTCTCACCTCTCCTTGATGATGTGGTCCAGTTTGTACACAGGCTTGTTGTCCTTCATTCTCTCCACTCCGCCCCACTCAGCCTTGTTATATGCCTTCCGCAGTTTCCGCACAAATATCTATAACCAGGGAATGTATAGTCAGCATATAGATTGCCTTTTTTTCCTTATTATTTTCTTAGGGAAAAATAAAAATACACTAGCAGAATATAATCTAGAATGGCTAAAGTTTTTTAGGCACGAGTACTTCATCTTGTACTTGCAATAAGCAACCAAAACACAAGTTTTAATGCATTTATGAAAGTTTTTCAGAGAGAGAATGGCTACACATGCACTGTTTGATAGCTATTAAGTGAAAATAGAAACAAAAGCCTATTTCTAAATAAAACCCATACAAATGATAATTTAATGACCAGTTTTCATAGACGAAAAAAAAACAAAAAACCTTTAATAAAAATATATTTTTCAAGCCAATTTTTTAATCATAATAGGTAAGCAGGTTCTTCACTTTATTTCCTATAATTAAGTTTTTCTTAGATAATATGGTAACTACTTGGCAAACAATAAAAAATAAAACAATTAAAAGTACTAACTTTCAATAAAAGTTAAATAGAAATGTAAAAAAAAAGAGAGAAAAACATAAGTTTTTAAAGGGAAACTACGAAAATATAAAAATAATAGATCATTGAAAATGATAACAAATATAATAGTAGTATATACAGCACATAATACTAAAATTGTTACCCGGGGCCTGTTCCACAAACCAAGATTAGAGTATAGCCAGGTTTATTTCTGTTAGTCTGACTTATTACACGGCATTTGCATGTTCGCTCTTTTCGAATAATAACCGCTCCAAAGTAATAACGCATAGCCGGTACTACTTGTATGTTTAAAATCCCTCCGCGCCAACAAAGATTACCGTTTGGCGACATATTGTGACAAACACTGGACAACATGAGGTACAATAAATAACTAAAATACATCTGTTGTTATATATTCATATGTAGATGTTATAAATTGTCTTACTAAGGTTTGAATGTTTGTCACTGGGTACTATATCGTTTCGCGGAAGGATGAAAATGTTAATTTTAAATAAATATGCCAATAAAATGTTTCAAATTCATATTCATGCCCAGTTTTTTTCCTTATGTGGCAAGTAGCCTTATATTAAGCGGGATAATGCAGAGGCAGCCGGAAGTTATTGCGAAATAAGCCCCTTCAGCATGATACACAGATCACACTGTCCGGGCTTATTTCTGCGATTACTACTGGATGCCTCTACATTGTCCCTTATATAGTTTATGATTAAAATATAATTAAATATCCATAAACACAAAATTCAAAGAAAAAAAGTTGCCATTTGTCTGTTGATGAATAAAATGTAATTATATAGAATCATTGTTATGAAAAAAATATTGTGTATAAAATATAGAAAAAATATTTCTTTTTACAATAATTTATCATTGTAATATATACATATATAAAAGAGCTATAAAAGAGAAAAATCAAACAAAGTCAATAAATCATAACAACTTGACAGTTTAATCCAAATGTATTTACTGTTAAATAAATTGTTACATATAATTATGAATAATTATGATTATTTAAAATATTGATTATAATAGTTTTTAAATAAGTGGATAATTAGATAATAAGAGCAAAAAATGTTATTCTTAAATCGTAACATCTTATCTTAACGTGACATGCTATCAACAGAAAATATCTTAATTCGCTATAATTTATCATTTATAATAAGCCTTAAATGACAACAGCTTAATAAAAAATATATATATATATACTTTTTTTTTGGTCAGTCTCACTGAGAGGAATCTTAAGCTAATGATGTCACCCGAGTGGATGATGTCATTCCTGGTAGGCCATAAGGTCATGCACACACCACACTGCACAGGGACCCAATGCAGCATGGGTAATTTAGAATAGTCTTTCACAACCTCTCAATTTGTTCTGTATTAGCAGTAGTGAGTTGTGAGGTTATCCAGTGCACAGGGGAACGGTCAGTTCAGAGGCCACTCAAGCGCAGCTTGGCTAATTTAGCCTGTACTGACTTTAATTAGCATGGTTGTAATGTGATTCTGCCGGTACCGCAGCAGTCTGACTTTAGCCAGACCACGAGCAAAGCGGAAGAACAACTCTTTACCCATCCTCTCTATTTCACTGCCTCTGTCTGAACACAAAACTTGAATTCTTGCGAAGCCTGGAAGATCAGTAACACTAATGTCTGTAATGATGTGTCATTACTCCGAGCCATTTCCCTAATAGACAATTCAATTATGTGTGTAGGCACATTGAGCAGGTTTCTCTTTCTTGGGCTGTTCATATCCACTATTATAAATGTATCTGTCCTCTGCTTCTAGAGTGCTTAACGTCGCCTATTGTGATTTTTAAGCTCTCGCATTTGCAATGGTAATTTAAGTCATTTTAGTGACTCATACAGTGATTTTCTCTATAGGCAGAGAGAAACTTGCAAACAGAGGCGGTTCACACTTGAGCTCTGGCCAGTTTTCATCTCACTGCATGATTAATGTTTTAACCAGATGAGTACCGCATACACAGAATGAGTATTAAATCACATACCATGTAAATATTAACAGCTTGGGAAAACATAGTCCTGTTTACATAATTGTGTTTTCCTTTTAAAATGTTTAACTTTTGCTGCGTTTATGCTTATAGTTTATACTAATCTGGCATTTTCGGGGTCAAAAACAGAAACTTTTGAAAATGCTGCAGGCCTCCTTTTAAGTTTGAAAATGCTGGGTTTGCATTTCAGTAAAAATGGAGCAAAACAGAGACTTCAGTAAACGATGGCGTGGCGGCTCTACGTATCTGTCACGCCAGGTGGAGCTGCCAGTAAAAGACTACTGTTGGCACTCCAGCTTTCTATGAACTCTATACGCTTCATGTCTGTTTCTCCTGGACTCCATTTCCCAGCATGCCCCTCTCTCTCTCAGCTGTTACTTGTTAGGTTAATCAT
>JAUCNO010000663.1:6880022-6891862 GCA_032353835.1 Enteromius viviparus
GACTTTAAAGTTTCATATCTAAAGTTTCTATTTTTATACATTTTATTTATCAGAACTTTAATATATTTTGATGTTCCTCTGTTCCGTTGTGACAATAATATTTTTGTGAATACTCAACTACAAATAACTATTCTTTTACTAAAACCTGCCTCTGCTGGACTGGAGCTGAAATAAAAAAAATAAAAAAATATATATATATTGGCCGATATATCGGAATATATGATTTTAAAACAAATATTTGTATCGTATCGGCCTTCAAAATCCTTTATTGGTCGGGCTCTTGTATGTTAAGTAGTCTCATTTATATCTTTGTCCTGTTATTTGTAATTTGGTTCCTTGTTCTTGTTTATAAAAAACAATAGTAATTTTGTATCTCCTTGTAATTTTTGCATAATAATAATAATATTAAACATTGGAGATTACTCCCAAAATTCTACATGCAAAAATCACTAAAAACAAGGAAACTGGCTAGTGGGACTGGCTAGATTGAACCAAGACCCAAGTTAGTAAACTGGTTAAAATGTTATTTTTTGATTTAATTTCTATCGTTTTAATTTTTTGAATTCCAGGTAGAATATATATATTTTTTAACGAATTGCCTCTTCTAAATGCCACTTGTCAATATCTAATGTGACGCATATACATTTTTAAGTGGGGTTTAAGTGCCCACATACTTTCTGGGACCACTCTCTGTATACTTTTACTCTACCCCTAATTTACAACCTCTTCCTCTCCATCTCCCAGTTGTAGTTTTCATGCTCTTGACCTCACAGATATCATGCATAAAACAAAATAACGTGCATTCTCACTGCAAATGTAATTTCACTCCCTTTCTGTCAATTCTCCTTTATTTAACTGCATCCTTAATGGGAAGTCAAATGATTATAGTAGTACTTTCTGTCCTTTGATCTCATCTGTGATGTCAGGGCTCTGCTTGTTCTCCGCTGGACCATCATCTAGTGGTTACGTTGATAGACGTGTGTGGTTTTATATGTGAGGAGGGATGATTCCCTCCGGGTCAGAGTCTTGTCTTTGTTGTAATGAAAATGTGGCTCTTGTTTGAGTGGGGATTGTTTTGTTACAAGCCACCTGTCTCAAAGAAATAAAAAAGAAAAATGGTTTGAAGTGTTCTTATAACTGACAGTTTCTCCTCCCATAGACTAATGAATGGTTCTCTTTCACTCTGCCCCCTTTCCTCTTCCCTCTCTCTCTCTTTTGTTCCTCCCTCTCATTTTGTTTGTGATTGTGTGTGGGTTGGTACGGATGTGTGTGTGTGTGTCAGTGGGTAGCAGGCAGACCACGGCTCCGGCCTCGGTCACTGCGGCTGCGGCTGCAGTAGCCGCGGCTGCAGGCACCACAGCAGGGCTGGTGGAACAAGGTAGCGCCGCCCTACAGGCCCAATTCCTCTGCCCCTCTCTGTCTGAACACTCCTCTCTGCATATTCCTCATTCCTTCTTTCTTTTTACGTTGTATTCCTCTGCAATTCTATTTTATTATTTTACCTTTTTTCTCTTTTCCTGTTTCACTCACCTTTTAATTTCCCTTCCCTTCTTGTTTCCATTTGCAATTTCCCTTTTACTTCCCTATTCATTTAATTTTCCTTCTTTTTCTCTTCATTTTCCTTTCCTTTCTCTTTTCCCTTTCCCTATACATTTCATTTTCCTTTCTTTTCCACTTCCTTTTCCTTTCTTTTCCCGTTCCATTTCCAGTTCCTTTTCCCTTTCCCCTCCCCTTCCCTTCTTATTTCCCGTTTGGTTTCCTTTCTTTTTTTGTTTGTCTAATTTCATTTCTCATCATTTGTTCAGTTTCTTTCGTGTCTTCTATGAAAGAAACATGTTTGTCTTTCATCTCATCATCCCCTCTGTCTCTCTCTAGTCCATGATTGTCTCTGCATGGGGCTAAAGCATGCATGATGACTCACCCTCTACCTGTCTTACCTGCTGTTTCTGCCTTTCCTTTCTTGGCCTCCACACTTTTGTGTCGTTTTTCATCTCATCTCTCTTGCAGTTCATGTCTGATATCACATGTATCCGCTTATTGGTTCCCTCAGCTGTCTGTCGTCATCACCATTTCATTCATCTTTTATTTATTTCACAGAGGATCTACACCAAGATCCCTACATGATGAATGTAATGTCCCTTCCCACTCTCTTTTTTTGAGTCCTGTTCTCTCCATCATTTCTTCCTTTCATACAGTATGTGCCATAAATCACTGCCTCTTCCTTTTTTTCTGGTTTATTCTTATCCTCCTCCTCTTCATCACTTTTCTTTGCCATTTTTAATCTGACACCCATAAGCCGTGCTCACTTTCCTCCTCTGTATTCTTCCTTCCTTTACTCTGTCTTTAATATGGTCTGTGAAGTTGAAGTCCACCCCTCTTTCAGGGGGTGGAACAGTCTGCCTGCTGTTGTGCTGAATGCTGCATGGGAGGTTGGACTAATGCATGTTCACTAACTTGGGGGTGAGACGGGCTGAATGGATCTGGTGCACTTGTGCATGGTCAAAGCTTCTTGACAACTGTAATTTATTTATTTTTTTTATGTGGTCTTTTCTCTTATTTAAAGGACATGAACAGGATGTAGAGTTGTGTAGAATTTCAGTTAACATTCAAAGATACTGGATTCACAGTATGAGGGGAAATGCGCAGTTTCTCCTTTGGACTGATTTGTTTTATTTTACAGGCTAGAACACCACATTAAGTATGCGATTTATCAAAGTTAATCTACATACCTGTAATTAAACATTGCCGTTTCAGATTGATCAAGAACGTTGTATTTGGAATGTTTCGTGCCCTTCGTCGAAACTCTTTTCATTGCATCTCCTCCAGAGCTGATACAAAGAAAATCGATCTGTCACAAAACAAATCAATGCCAAAGCAAGCTGCTCAAATTATTGTGTTTAATAGTAAAAGAGAAGTGCAAGATAGTTTTGATCACTGTTATTCCCACGCACACAGTTTGTGTTATTTCAAAAATTCTGTTTGATATTAATAATAATCATTCTCCAATCTTTATAGTTATCATCCTTGGTGTGAACAGGCCTTTATTCTGAAATGTGACTGACTGCATTGTAGATATTTTTCAGCTTTTTAATTATATTAATTATCATAACATTTATTTATTTGTTTTAAATGGCCTAGAATTATGTTTTATAATCAGTCACTGACATTTAAGCTTATAGGTAAAACGTGATTATATCGAATTTCTTGAGGTATGCTCTTGGAGGAAAAGCTAGTGCCGTTGTTTGGGAGGTTACCTTTTTGAGAGGGCAAAAATTGATTCAGGTTTAAATGTTTTTCAGCTTTTCTTCTTTCTTTTTTTTTTTAACAACATAGTGCATCGTGATAGAAGGGTAGAAGGTTTGAGCTGGTACATTGAGCATGTGCTGTGGCTCAATGTGAAAGCTGTGCTTCATATTTGATGCTCCCTCCACATGCCTGCAATCAAATATTTATGTAGTGCTGCCTCTCTCTCTGTTGTCGTTCTACTACCCCCAGCCTGAGCAACCAGACTACTGCACTATAGGCAGTTACACTACATATGGGACTGACATCTGAATCGTTCCAAATCCTCATGTTTGACTTTTATATAATGCATCTAAAAAAAATAGGATTTAGGTTATGAACAAGTATGTGGACACCCCTAAGTTTGGCTGTAACAGTTGTAGCTGTTATAACAGCAAATGGGATTCAACTCCTTATTTATGCCTATAGTTTTGAAAAAGGCGTAAAAATAGGTAAGGAGTTCACATACTTCTTGTCATGTAGTGAAAAGCTGCATTATCATGAGACAATAATGCTTAGATTTGCTTGTGCAGCTACTACACATTGCACAAGATGCATTCAGATTGTCAAGATAATGCCAGTATTTTTATTTTGCATATATATATTGAAATGATTAAACATACTTATTTAATGGAAATAATAATATTTACACGTGTTATGTTTTTAGAGCGTTAGAGAACAATTGAGGACCAGGTTTTAGAGTAGTGAAACTGCTTATACAAAACAGCCTGGCACAGACGTATTTGCCTGCTATTTTTTTGCTAAACCTTGTTTGTGCTGACTCTCTGCAAAGTAGATCGACTCTAAGAAAAATGATGACTGCACTGAAAACAAGTTGACATACTTTTTTGTTTTTGTTGTTCTTAAGCCCCATATACAGCTCCATAGATAGTCATTTAGCTTCAGCGTTCATAGAGACAGCATTATTAGGTATTTTGACCTCTTCTCCATTGCTCTCTCTGTTTCTCTCCATTCTCTCTTGCTCTCTTTCTCTTGCTCTCTGTGTTAATGGCAAGGTAAGGAGCTCCACTCACTCTAGAGTATTAGATGTTACTTCACTACTCCTCTTTCTACAGGGACGCATGCTCATTTCTTCTCACTGATCTCTTTGGGCCACCAGATGGATGGATTGGTGGCCCAGATACAGTTCTAGGAGGATCTGTATCAAATACCAACCTTGAGTGACCTTGTTTTTCAGTTTATGACCAGAACTACAGCACATTAAATGAATTAGGCAACCTCTTGCTACGTGTTTTTTAATCCACAATGCTGGCTCTCACTGTTTTATTGGTGACAGCTGTATCTGTGGGATCATTTTACAAAATGTTCAGGGTGACAGGGTCGTTGTATTAAACAAACAGTGCCTAGATCAGTAGAAAGGGTAAGATGTCCTTCAAGGTGTGTAAGTGGGATGGGGACGAGGATTTTAAGACATTTATTGCAATGTAAATTAAAAAAAAGTGGGCTTGCAGTGTCATATTTGCTGTATGAACACTTAAATATAGAAGATGATTAAAAATGCCTGTCTCCGTGTATAACCTGAGGGATAAAGCTGTAAATCTCTTCTGTGCTTTATTAATAGACTAACCAACTCTGGCTGTAAAAGTCTTTGACTTGCCGAATGAGTTTGATGTGAATGTGATGGTGTGATTTAATGCTAAAAAAAGAAGTATTTGAATGAACTGCTTCAAAGGTGCTTGAGAGGGTGTGTGTGCATTTGTTTGCATATGCATTCTGAATATAAAACGGGACTACAATGAGGGACAGTGATTGTGTGAGATGCATCCGTTTTATATTGATTTACTGAGTGTTGTTCACCACAGTCCTGTAAAAATGCTTTTTATTTATTATATAATTATAAGTCGTAATATTTCTTTGATTGAAAAGTTCCTCGGTCAGCTACACTTTCTGGAAACTGTTTGGCTAAACCTTATAAAATCAAAAAAATTACTTACAAAAGTATGAAAAAAAATATTCACAGAGTAATAAGATATCTGTGGCACTCTATGATAAGGAAAGTGATAAATATGTATAGCTACCACAATTTCACTTTTTTTACTTTATTTTATTTGTTAATTTTTTTTAACTAGACGTTGAGGAACTGTTCAATTGTAGAGTAATACTTTATAATAAATATTGGTGTTTCAAAATCATTGCTGCTTCTATATAATACTTAGTAGTTCATTAGTTCATGGTCAATCAAATTAAAAAATGTAATTTCATATGCACTACCCTTCAAAAGTGAGGGTTTTTTTTTTAAAGAAGGCTCTTACATTTATTTAACTGAAAATATAGTAAAAACAGTACTTTTATTATGTTATATAATTAAGTGAAATGTTTTAAAGTGTAATTTATTTATTGGATGAGAGCTACATTATAGCGTCTATTCAGTCTTTAGTGTCAAATGATGTTTCAGAATTTAGTAAGTAAACAATTGTGCTGCTTAATATTTTTGTGGAAGTTATACAAGTGATATTTTTTATTTCAGAATAACAGCTTTGAAAAAAATATATACTAACTACAACATTTTGAATAGTAGTGCATATTAATCTTCATATCTACATTGACTGCTGATCTAATAAGAATTAGGCCTTTATAATGTATTGTTAATGACTCATTAAGTATATTATAAAGTGTCATTGGTAGTAATCTGGCTGTATTGCGTGTATAAGTAGGCCAACACAGAATCTGTCTCGTTCTTGATATTATTGCATAATTTGAATTGAATCTCCAGCCTCTTTTGAGATTACTCTTTAATTAAATGATTTACTAGTAAGAGAATTGAGCTCTCAACTATCCTCAACATATTTTAAATCTATTCCATACAATTCTCCCCCAAAATAATTGAGAATCCTGTTTGTGTCTAGTTATGGTTGACAAGATTATAGGTGTGATTAATATCTGCAATGTTATGTTTCATTTTAGGAAATATAGCCTTGGATAAACTGCCTTTCTGCCGGGTTAATTGACATTTTGTATTACGGTCTTGCTGATTTAACGTCTCTCTCTTATTTCCTCCAATTGTAGCAGCCAAGAGCTTGTTGAACAAAAAAGCAGACGTTAAGGTAAGAAGATCTGTTGAACTCCTGACCTCTGTAACCCAGACATGACCACACGGCTTCTTAGTACCTTCTCTGTTTTCACTACTCTACTGTCAGTGCCTGCTGTGTGTGTTTAGAGTCTCTCCTTTATTGCATGATAGTGTAGTTTTTATACACAGGTGTTGTTAGTTCCTATTGTGTTTGATGTGTGGTTATGAGTGTGTGTGCGTTTAGGACATACACGGTCAAGTCAGCTTTATTTATATAGCATTTTATGCACTTTATTGTCAAAGCTGCTTTAAAATACAAAACAAAAAAATTATGTTTCATTATTAAAAGATGTTGATAGTAAAAGTAACTTTCGGTTCATAATTGATTCAGTGATGTCATTATTATGCTCAGATCTGTTTAAATAGTGTCTGTGCAATCAAGTGTAAGTGTAAAATCACTTCATTAAACTATATTTCATCATTTCAATTGAGTCTAGTCAAACTCTCCTCAAAACTAGTTTCACCTTACTAACATGATTAAAACATAAAAAATAATCAGAGTTCTATTGTTTAAAGGGCAGTTCATCATGTACTCAATATACATTTTACATCATATACAGTACATCATGTACTCAATATACAGTATTTCTGATTGTTAGTGTTATACTAAACATTAAATGTGACCCTTTACCACAAAACCAGTCATAAGTGTCATTTTTTTCTACATTTAGATTTATAAATAGGCTGAATAAAAAAGCTTTCCAGTGATGTGTAGTTTGATAAGACAATATTTGTAAAAGGTGCAACCATTTGAATATTCATGCAAAAAAAAAAAGAAAAACTTTAAAGCTAGTCCAAATGAAGTTCTTAGCAATGCATATTAGAGCATTGCAATGCAGATTAAGGCCGATACGGATACAAATATTTGTTGGTTTTAAACCAACAACCCGATATATCGGGCAATATTTTTTTTAATTAAATTTTTTTTCAGAAACGCGCAACAAAACATTAACAGATTTCCCTATGAGTTTTAACTAATATAATATGATAATGCATTTTAAATTAAACTTGTTTCTTTTATTGTCAGAACAGAACAGAGGAACATTAAAATATATTAAAGTTCTGATGAATAAAATGTATAAAAATACAAACTTAAGATATGAAACGTAAAGTCCTTTGAACAAAAACAACCACCACCAAATCAAAGTGACCAGTTTTAAAAGGCTTTGTAAGCTTCATAAATATAACTTTGACTAGGACTGGAGACAAATTCTGTTAAGTTCTGATAAATGACAACAACTACAGCAAAATATAAATTGCTAACAGTATATGAGGTAGTGTACTGAATCAGTCAATCCTTAATAGCTCCAGTCCAGCAGAGGCAGGTTTTAGTACAAGAATAGTTATTTGTAGTTGAGTTTTCACTAAAATATTATTGTCACAACAGAACAGAGGAGCATCAAAATATATTAAAGTTCTGATAAATACAATTTAAACTTTAGATATGAAACTTTAAAGACCTTTGAACAAAAACACAATAACAACAAAAACCGAATCAAAGTTACCAGTAAGGGTGTTTCGTCCATTTTTATTTTATTTTTGAAATACTAATTTATCGTCCATTATAAATGCAGATACCGATAGTTTGGAAAATGACTAATATCGGCCTGCCAATATATCGGTCTGGCTTTAAAAGCAACTTCCAACTCATCAATTACAGGGGCAGTCCCTGAAGAGATTTTTTTTTTTTTTTTTTTTGGTATAGTGAAATTAGTACATAATTAAAAGTCAGTAACCCTCTCTGTTTAGCTTCCATGACTCCATTGAGGTAATTTAGAAGGGTAATTGGTAGTTTTCAGTCATGAGATTTATCTATGGTCTTCTTAGTTCTAAATATGTGATTGTGGTGTCCGATCTTAAAGTTAAACAGGGCTTGCAAAATTTCAAAATCTCTGGTAGTCCTTCGGGCAGGCACTCTTCAGTTTTTAGTAGCCCAAAATAAATTTAAGTAGCCCGTAAAAAAAAGGTGTTGTTTTTAATGTATAATATTGTAAAGGAATCAAAACATCAATCAAAAAAAAAAAACCCCACAAATTACAACAACTGTATAAAATAGTCAAATTACAATTAACTCAAATTTTAACTGAACAGAAATATCTATGCACTTGTAAGAACCATGTAGAATATTCAGGGCTGCTCCTGGGCGAACAGGTGCCCTAAGCAGAATAGAATTGTTGTGCCCCCTCCCTCAAAAACAAAACAACACCTACTAGCCTGTACGGGGTCAAAATAGAACTTTCTATAAATATAAAAGTAAATAAAGTAATTGTAATTACATTATATTATTTATAAATTACAATTGTAGCCCAAGACAGAAACTAATCATCAATCATAAAATGATTTTATTAATATAGTGTGATTGATTTTATGGTCTTAAGCATTCAGAAATCACACAAAATAAAACGTCCACTTTTGTTGCATAAAGAAATTATAATAAGTGGATATTTGAATGAAATCTTTGGTCAATATTTAACAAAGATTGGATCGTCGATTATCAGGTCTTTGGTGCCCTTTGCAGGCATTGTATTACATTATTTTTACAGTGTTATTCAATGAAACCATAATTAAACGATATACCATATATTGCCTCGTTGTTTATATATAATACATTTTACGTCATGGAAACTACAATGTTAAGTCAGATGCGTTGTTGTTGGTGGTGGTGAAATCACAGACAATAAAACACATTAGTCTACTAACATCAGTCAAACACGTTTCACAGGACTATAAACGTATACCTGAAATTGAAGCACTGGCTTCATCTCGGCTTTTTTTCTTTCTCTGTGCCGGGTTGCGCTGATGTCTTTTCCCTGATAGAGCCTTGTTGTCCATCAGTTATGATTAATCGCAAACACAGGTGAGATCGAGCGCGCGGCGGCGCAGATGCGGGAACGTGTCACGTGTGCTTATACTGCTCTGCGTTTCTTTTTTTTTCCTTCTTATAATTAGCCTATATAATATGTGTGTTCATGTTTAGATTTTTTTTGTTTATGGAAAATTTTGATAGGGTGGCAGGTCGCTGCAAATATATAAATGTATTGGAAACATATCCCACAGCACAATAACCTGAGAGTCCAACTTCATTACTCTTCATTAGCTGCGTTTGTAGCTGGTTTGTAACCAGACCGATAAACAAACACAACAGACTAGTTAACTTCGGTCCAGATGCGTGCGCCCGATAAAAAACAGTCCATACACAGTTCGCGCGATCACAAAGTGAAAGTAAAAAACAAGCGCGAATTTAAACGCGATTTCAATAATTAAAATATTTAAAGTTATAAAATTACATAATTACCCAAACATTTTCGTGAAAGAATGCGAAAGCAATTTAATATAATTTAATCAGCCATGCTGATAGCATTTATGAATTATTTGTTAAGTGAACAATTCGGTGACTCACTCGTGAAGATCTCACCTTGTAGCCACCTACTGGTATGACAATGTAACCTGAAGAAAGACCCCGAACACCACCCAAATTCAAGGACTTAATCTAATGCTAATAGAAGTACCTTGCAGAAATATGCACAGTGGTATTTGGGACAAAAGAATGAACCCTCCCACCTACATTCCTTTGCTTGTTTTCCTCCACCTAATAAGTGTATTGGTGTAATTTAACACAATAAGAGACTGTTCTGGCCTGCCATGCACAGATGCACAAAAACCGATGTGTAACTTGCAACTTTTTCTGCATAGTTTAGCAGTGCCAGCCAGAGTAAGATGTTTTTTGTGTTTTCAAAAAGGTGATTTCAACAGCTGATAGAATATGGTAACCTGAAGTAAGCTACATCATGTGAAAAACAATTGTTGTATTGTAAATTAAAGTTTCTTTTCTTTTTAATAGCATTTTTGTTAATAATGTTTTCTGGTCAAGATGTTATTTTAAGACACAGCAGGAAAGAAGTAAATGAGAGTAAATGCAAATTCAGGAGTCCTATTCCTCCACCTCACTTAAGCAGTTTGCATGACTGTGTTTCTTATTCCCCTCCTCCAGTGTCTTCTTAGCTTTGTGCTGACAGGGTGGCAAAGCGTGCATCTTTAACTAAGCGTAAAATGTGTCTAGTCTGCTACTTTCAAAATCCTTTGCTTGGTGGAATATCTTGTCTCTGGCATAATCCTCGTTCTTATGTGTGACCGGCCTTCACCCTTAACCACTTTGTCAATGACAGCCTATTGCAATGTAACAGAGTCAGCCACAACTTTGTGCACCTGATTTCGGCCATCTTCAAAGCTCAGCGAAGTACTGGAAATTTTCTGACTTAACAGGTTTGCCGGAAGATTTTAAACCTTTAAGGTATGATCACCTTAAAGCATTAGGCTGAATCGGGCAGGACAGGCAGAATTTATCCCAGTATAGTTTGTATGTCATTAGTGAGGTTTATCATCCTGTTTCGTTTCAGATTTGGCTGTCCAATGTTTGTGAAACTGGATGAGACAAGGGCTCTGTCAGGAGCCTTTGTGCAGATATACCTGCAATTACTGAAGAGGACCTCTGGGCAGGTGAGAATAATGTTTCTTTTCAACTTAATAAGCTTAATAACAAATCAGATGGTGCAATTTATTAAGACCTGCCAAACTTTATTTTTGGGATGCCGTTATGTTGAGTATTTTCAATATGACGAGCTGAAAATTTTGTTAAGACCAAACAGCAACCTCCCGCTCTGCAGTTTTAGCCACATAATTGGTTGCATGAGACAGAGCGGGAGGTTGCTGCCAGTGGCCAGTAGATGAATTGCAACCAATTAATTATTATTATTATTATTATTTTTTTTTTTTCAGCCTGGTACAAAAAATGGTTTTGGTTCATGTTGCTATTTTTGCCCTTCATGACAACTGTAAGTGGGGAGTGAATTTCTTCTTAACTCATTCTTTTAATTATAGTAAGCCTTAGAGGCACAATTTGTAAGTTTTGGCCACTAGGGGCGCTTTTTTAATGTTGCAAGTTCAATTACGCAGTGATGGTGCATTGAAAATAGGGATATGTGGTTTTCACAAATCATGTTCACAGATGAAAGGCTCATTTATATCTGTTTTATCACCTAACCACCTGCACATGGCTATTACTTGCACAATGAATAATATAGATTTGCTTACCTGTCTATTAAAACACAAGTCTCGGTCTAATCCGAAATTTATTTTGTTGACTGTTCCACTATCTTCTTGCTTCGTTTTTTACACATCTACGTTTTTTGGGATTGTGGAGAGTGTAATCAAGATCCATGATATGGAAATACACAGTAAATAACTACCACTTGTGCTAGGGCTTCATGATAACAGAAAAAATTATTATCATGATTATTTTGCTCAAAATTTTTATCACGATGAATAATGACGATTATTTCTTTTGGTAATGAACTTTTATTCACTTGTGTATTCTTATTCCACTTTACAGTCACAAATAAAGAAAAACAAACAAACCAAACATGTTTAGAATGGAGAGTTTTTCTTAGCTGTGAATAAATATAAATAT
>JAUCNO010000663.1:6891962-6902207 GCA_032353835.1 Enteromius viviparus
CACAAATAAAGAAAAACAAACAAACCAAACATGTTTAGAATGGAGAGTTTTTCTTAGCTGTGAATAAATATAAATATATATAATATATATATTAACTGACAAGATGCGCATTACATAACACGCAATGATTATCTTGCAGCCCTCTGCTATTCTTCTACTGCTTCAGAAAGTGCTTGCAATCTAGACACAGTAACGTCATAGTGACGCAGTCCAATGCGTAACATCCGCCCATAAAAACAGGTCTTTATACTGTAAAATCGCGACGATATTTAATAACTGATCGTGGGTCATAAATATCGTTATCATGATAAAAATACGATTAATTGTGCAGCCCTAAGTTCTGTGTTTGTCCATGCGTGTTGCCGTAGTATTCATTGGCGGAAACGTATAGCGTGGATATTGCATCATTGATAGGCGACAAGGAACAGGGGTGGTTCATTATTTGAATCTGGAATTTCTTTAAATGTACAAATCCTAAATAACTCTTGAGATAATGCAAGTACACAATTGCATGAAATGTATAACTCTGTGCAAGTGGTTTTTGGATATTTTATTACAAAAATCATACATATTGTCCACATTTTCGATAATCTGAGAGCGATGCATGGTTACATGATTCAGCTCTGCCTACATTGAGCTTCAAGAAACCTATGGGTGACATCACGGACACTACATCAATGTTTTTTACAGTCTATGGTTGTGACTGATACATGGTTAAATACTGTAATATAAAGTACCTAAAGTTTGTTAAAAAATAATTGGGAGCATTGCGATTCTGTGTTGATGGTTATATTATGAACTATTCCATGACATGTACTCTTAAAGGGTTAATTCACCCCAAAATAAAAGTCTGTCATTAATTACTTTCTCTCATGTTTTAAACCTGTAAGACCTTTGTTCAGCTTCGGAACACAAATTAAGTTATTTTTTTAATGAAATCGGAGAGCTATCTGCGCCTCCATAGATAGCAACACAACTGAAATGTTCCCAGATCCAGAAATATAGTAAATACATCAGTAAAACAGTCCATGTGACAGCAGTGGCTCAGCTTCAGTTTTGCGATGCCAAGAGAATACTTTTTTTGCTCAAAGAAAGCAAAACAAAACAAAAACATAATTTACTGAACCATTCTTCTCCCCCGATTTCTGTCTTCCGCCATTTTAAAGAATATCATAACGCATACGCATGCTCTCCACTAAACGTAAACAATGCTGATTATGTCAAATGCATTTTAAGTAACCTTCAAATGGCAGAAGATGTAACTCGGAGGAGAAGAATGGTTGAGTAAATTGTTTTTTTTTGTTTTGTTTTTTTTATGTCACATGGACTGTTTAACTGACATTTCTGGACTTGGGAACATTTCAGTTTTGTTGCTGTCTATGGAGGATCAAATAGCTCTCTGATTTCATAAACAATATCTTAATTTGTGTTCACAAGATGAACAAAGTTCTCAAGGGTTTTGAACAACAAAAGGGTGAGTAATTAATGGCAGAATTTACATTTCAACCCTTTAAAGAGGAAAAGGCTCTGTGATAAATAACTTTTGATGATTCGCTAGTTGTAGTTGTTTTACCGTGTTATCGCTCTGATTACTGATTCATGTGGAAAATATTGTATGTATGTGCTTATGAAAAAGGGAACTTTCCTTTCAGGTTCACACGGGACTTTGCAGGGTGGAGTTTCTTGACCCATGGAGAATTACTTTCA
This sequence comes from Enteromius viviparus, assembly GCA_032353835.1. Classification (NCBI taxonomy): domain Eukaryota; kingdom Metazoa; phylum Chordata; class Actinopteri; order Cypriniformes; family Cyprinidae; genus Enteromius; species Enteromius viviparus. Next base: position 6,893,670 of record JAUCNO010000663.1, read on the forward strand.
GGCTGAGGCCTTTAACTTGGACAAGGTGCTGGACGAGTTTGAACAGAACGAAGGTAAGAGAATGCTTCGAAGAAAAAAAGAATAAAGCTCTGCCAGTCTAAGGTGCTCTAAGGGCGTACTTCTGTAATGTTAGAGAGAACAAAAGATACTCTGTCTCAGCACATTTACATATCTTCAGATAACCCACATAGACCAGTGAATTAGAGCATAATGAACTGAACACAGAGTAACACAGGTGCAGACAGAAGTAGAACAAATGTTTGACGTTGCCGCTTGGGTTGAATTGCACACAGCACGGCAAGCAAAAGCAGGTAGCTGTGCTGGTGGCAGCAGTCTGTAGTGTAATGGGGTCAATTGAATTAGCATTTCCCCTCAGGACTGCTGCCTCTCCCTGATTTTCTTGAACACTGTTTAATTGGTGTCACGTAGTCAAGCACATGTAATTTATAAGGTTAAGGTTGCATGTGCATTTGAGTTATAGCAGGATATTGTAATTAGTGTTATTTTGTTCACGGTTCTGAGTTAAGCGAAACAACAGCTTCTGGTGCACAACCATATAAAATTGACTGTTTGAAATGTATTGATTGCTTTGTCCTGTATGTCACAAAGAACATTAAAAGCCGCACAGACTTGCCTCACACACAGCCACCCTCTTAGTGTCGCCACTGAACGGTGGAATGAATGTATATCCCCTCTCCGACACTAATCTTGACAGATTAATGGGGGTGAAAGGAGACTCGAAACCATTAAACAGCCTCAGAAGAAAGGCGAATAAGCAGGGAGAGCACTGTGTGTGTGTGTATGCTCCGATGTATGTAAGAGAAAGGGAATGGCTGCCCACATTCCAAAGCATTCATGTGTCAGTTTGACAGATGGATCCCAAGGCAATGACCAGATTGGCCCACTTCCTTAACATTTTCCAATCTAGCCTGACCTCATTTTTTTCAATTTATCCTCTGTTTGTTTCAATCTTCTCAAAAAGAAAGCTAATGAGCTCTCTCTTCATCCTTTCAGATGAAACAGACACGCCGACTCTCTCGGATGCCAAGTGGACTCAGATTCTCGCCCCACCATCACACCTCCTTTCCCTGAATCCGGCACTGACCCACTCCGACCTCAGCCCAAGGGACAGCCCTATTAGCTTCAAGCCGCTTCTAGATGCCCAGACATCAGATGGGCCCTCTTTGGCTGAGGTCACCAGGTTAGATGGGAAACAGGGGGTGGGGCAGCAGCCAGAGGGCAGAAGTGAAGACCGGCCAGCAGATGTTCACAGTCCTCCTCTGCCCCAGCCCAACATTGGCAAGCTGGTGAGCACTGATGGGCAGTTGGCAGACTTGCCGTCTTCCAACAGAGTGGTGCTGGAAAACGGTTATCAATCCAGTCCTGATCTTAGTGAACGAACAGACATTCTTCCGGTCAACGAAGATGACACATGTCAAACTGTTATGGAAGAGCAAAGTGTTAAGGACTCTGGTCCCCAAGAGTATAAGACGGAGCAGAATGGTACTGACAAGGAAAATGGTGGCAGTCTTCAGGATTTCACTGTTCTTGTGGAAGAATTTGGGAATGGGCCACCAGTTTTAAATAATGGTGTTAGGATGGAGCCAAGCCAGTCTGACAGTAGTTCAACTGTGTGTGAAGTCATAATGAGGGACTGTAATCTGGTATTTCCAGAAGGAAGTAATCCCCAGAAAGGAGAAGCAGATTTGCACAAATCGGTGAATGGTGGTGGAGAACTGGATTGTGAGAGGGAGAATCATGAGGGTGCCTTTCAAAAAGGTGGACTGGTTGAGATTGAAAGTGCACAGGAAAACACCTGGGCATCAAATCAGGAAGAGAAAGAGAAAACAATAGAGAGTGACCACGAGGGAATGCACAGGGAGTCTGAATCATCGGAGGCGGAGAAATCCATGTCCAATGGTCTGATTGTGGATCATGGTGGAGATGTGCAAGGCCAGTTAGCGATCTCCTCAAAGGAGGACTCTGTGACCGAGGAAAAAGAAATGGAAGAAAGCAAACAAGAGTGTTGTGATTCAGTTCGAGGATTGGAATCAGGCAATATAGGCAAACTCAACAACAGCCGGCTGCAGCCTGTCAGCGTTCCCTACGGTGGTGCCCGCCCAAAACAGCCTGTCAGTCTGAAGCTGCAGATTCCCCAGCCTTTCCCAAGCCAAGTCCAGAATGAATTTGGCTCCACCGGCAAGAACAAGAACCTGGAGCCACAGAGTAGGATAGGAGGCCTTGAGGCTTCTTGTGGAGCAACTGAGCCTGGCGTCGTTCGAATGAATGGAGAGCATGGAGATAGCTCTTCAGGCTTACTCATCCCTTCTGAGAGTCCAGACAATGACCTCCAGGCAGGACAGCAATTAAAGAAACCCTTCAACTCTTTGGGGGAAGTGGCTCCTGTTTGGGTTCCTGATTCCCAAGCACCCATTTGCATGAAGTGCGAGGTCAAGTTTACCTTTACTAAAAGAAGACACCATTGTCGAGCTTGTGGCAAGGTAAAGCCTATTGTTCATTATTGTGGTGTTTTTCAAGTTTATTCAAATCCTTAACCCAAGTATTTAACAGGCTGTAACTCGTTTGTGGCAAGGTACATTACTTCTTAATATGCACAAATTTTGTGGAGTGGTGTGATGCTACTTTTCTAAGCAATCAGGCATAAGATAGCTCTTTTGTCTTGGCAAAGTAACCAACAAAACTACTCAAGCAACATGCTTGAAAACCACCACACTGGCAACAGGCCACAACACCAGTCTTTTGGCTGTGCATAGGTAGGCACCGTTAATGTTTTCTTCAGAAATAAAAAATGAATATGATTTGGGCTTCTGGCAAGTTGGAAGCTCAAGCAGAATTCAAGTTTGTCCAAGTTTGGCCGCAGACCAATCTGTTTGTACTTTCTCACATTGTGTTGTAACTATTTAGCATTGTACTTTCATCCGTTGCAGTCCTCTTCCATTCTTAATTAGTAAATTTGCAAGATCAGACTCTCGACAGTATAGGGTGAAATTTCAGAAAGAGCTCTCAGATATGACTGACCTCCTAAAATCAAGAAAAAATCATTTGAATCAGCTTGTGGGACGCTGACTTAGAAAGCAGAATTGCAAGGAAGTATGTAATTGTCAGGCAGCTCCAAACCTGTGAAACTGTCAAAATCCTTTAGGGAGAAATGGTTGTCGATGCAGCACTTAAAATAACTACAAGACTGCTGGAATAATGCCTTAATTTCCCTTGGTGATAAACTGCTGCATCGTTGATGACATTTTCACAGATATTGGCTGGAAAGAACAACTGGAAGGAACAGAGTGAAAATGAAATGTAGCTGTGCTGCAAAATGGTTTAATCTGACAGAAGTGTGATTGTTCTAGACCACTTCTTCTGTCCTGAGAGCTGCTTTATGACTGATTCATGTAGCTTCTCTCCAGTGTTTTGTTATGTGTCAATTTCTGGTATTGTTTCTGTCAAAGCAAACATTTTGTTTGTGTTGTGTGTTTGGCCAGGTGTTCTGCGCTGCTTGTTGTAGTCTGAAAAGCAGGCTGATGTACATGGACAGGAAAGAAGCCAGGGTTTGTGTTACCTGCCATCGTGCACTTATGAATGGTGAGTGATATGAAACTCATAGGAATAGTTCAAAATTCCTTCTATAGACAGGGAGGTTTTGTACCTCAGAATTTCCCAGAATTAATTGCTTTACAGGAGTTATGTCTTTTTTTGTTTATATATATATATATATATATATATTAGGGATGCAATGGTACAGTGAGCCCGCGGTACGGTTTGTATCACGGTTTTCTGGTCACGGTATCGGTTCGGTTTCGATACATCAATATTACTGTACAGTACTATATGTGAGCTCTAACATAGCGAAAGGTCATTTGCCCTTTCTATTTCAAGTTATCAAGGTACAGAGACAATATTAAAAGTAAAAAACACCACTTTTATTTTTTTAAGTTTTTAGTTTTGACAACAACAAGAAAGGCTAGTCTATTTCAGCTTCACTCTTACTCTCGTTGTAAAGTGCTGGAATAATTTTGCTGCTAAAATGTTAACCTATGCAGCCTGAGCCAGAAACAGAATAGATTAGTTCGTCTCTCCCGAGTCACATTAAAGATTCGTTCAAGAACGACCCATAACTAGTCTTGAGAAGTTCTGACCATCTGACCACCTAATTGTCTATGCGCTTAATACACAGAAAATGGAAATTTTAATTAAAATGAAAGTTTAATGCCTCAAATAGGCTACCGAAATATAGCGGTTACCGTGGGTGTGCCGAATGGAACAGGGCAAACCGAACGGTTCAATAAATAAACGGAAACCGTTGCATCCCTTAAATATATATATATATTTATATATTTATATATTTATATATATAGCACTTAACCGCTTTTACTATGTGAATAACCAGATCCCTACTTTTTAGCTCAGGCATGGGAGAACATGGGAGGAGGTTGCAACCAAAGCCCAAACCCCAACAACCCAGCTGAGTACTGCTCCACTATTCCTCCGCTTCAACAAGCCCAGGCATCAGGAGCTCTCAGCTCCCCACCTCCAACCGTTATGGTGCCTGTTGGTGTCCTGAAACAACCAGGATCTGAAGGTAAAGTCTGCAGGATATTGCCAAAAGCATTGTTTATTTGTGGATTGCTGATTACGACTTTTCCGCCGTGTTTAAATCGTTTTAGGGCTTTTACACTTCCTCTAAACACTTATTATAAATTTTTTTAGTGGGAGCTTCACTTACCCTAGCTTAATCATCACTAACTTCTACTGTTACCATTCCCTAACACGCTGTCATCAAATAAGTTCAGAAATGTCTCAGCATCTATTTTTGTTCTTATATTGGTGCATAATGGGACCTTTTTTCTTTTCTTTTTTTTTTTTTTTGATTTGTTCTTATATGTGGCCGGTGCCTTAACTTTACACTGAATTTAAACATGCTTTTCATGCTGTTTTTCATGTAAAGTCCAGACTTAGCTCTTCATAAGCCTCACTGTGTGTGTGTGTACTTCCAGGCTCTGTTCCTCGAGAGCAAAGAAGGGTTTGGTTTGCTGACGGCATTTTACCCAATGGGGAAGCTACAGACTCTTCTAAAGGGCCGGCGGCAAACCCCAACCCCACACAGCCTGTGGCAGCATCCCAGTACTCAAACAAATCCTCAGGAGCCAATGCTTCTGAGGTGACCATTTGCTTTATCACATTCCAACTTGTTTCGAATCCTCTGTAATAAGAAATTTTTACAACTGTAGGATTGTGTCTGATTAATAAGCCGGTTATGTTATGTTGCGGTGCAAATCTTTCTCTTCCTCTGCTCATAGGCGGCCCATGCCACTGGAGCCCCGACAGCCAGTCCTGTGGGCAGCTCTCTTAGTCTGATCCCAGAGGACGGACTTCCTCCCATCCTCATCTCCACGGGCGTCAAAGGAGGTACGGGAGGCCACATCACAGGTGCTTGCCCATCCTCACCATTCAGCTGCCTCCACTCCTCTAAACATGAGTATTGGTGATTGTTTGTGCATGTCTGTGTGCATGGATCTGTGCTTCTGCTTATGTCTTCACCGCTCATGCTAAGCGAGGACTTTCATTGGGTTGGTTCATCAATCGGGATTGTACCATGAGATGAAATGGGATAGATTCATGGATGAATTCATTGATAGTTACAGCATTGATATTGTGTGTCTTGTCCGCAGACTATGCTGTGGAGGAAAGACCTTCTGAGATTGTGCTGATGCTGCAGCTTGAGGAGGGCGGCCCTGACCCCCTGGTGTTTGTCCTCAATGCCAACCTGCTGGCTATGGTCAAACTGGTCAATTGTGAGTAAGCCACTCCATGCTAAGATGTTGTCTAGGCTTTAATGTGCTAATGGCATGACTTATTTGTTTCTTTAACTGTAGGCATGTTTGGCCTTTCAGATAGGGCTTATGAAGAAAAAACATTCTCTTCAAACACAGTTTTCAAAGTTTTAATTTTAATTTGTAATAACAATGAATGTTAAATGTTTTCATCGTTTTTTTAATGTTTCTGGAATAAAATGCCAAAAGCTACATTATGCAAAGGTTAATAATCACAGATGGCTATAAATATAATTTTTCAGTTTTTGCAAAATTTGAAGAATTTAAGCTTGGTGACATTAAAATAAAAAATTTAGAATTACTTTTAAACGCTCATATTTCATCGCTACCATATTTTTCACTGAAACTGCTTCGGAAACATTATACATTTCTTTACTTTTACTTTTGATCGATTTAATGCACCGATTTTAAACAAGTATTAATTTAGCAAAAAAATCTAAATCAAAAATAAGCAAAATGAAATACTGACCCCAAATAATGAACGGAAGTGTGTAGAAACCATTTACACACAGTACATATTTATGTGAATATGCCCAAATTTAAAGAAACCCTTATTAGTTATTATTATTAGTTATTACTTATTAGTATAAATTATTAGTTAAAATTTTAGCAATTAATATAATGTACTGCACTAACTGCAGCATTTAGTTGGCCATTGTTCTTTTATGGAATTGCAGTAAATTTGCAATGTGAGGATTTCCTTCACTGTGCCAAGGAATGTCCCACAATTCCCATGAGTCCTAACAGTCTTTTGTGTCATCTTTGTGTGAAGATGTAAATAGGAAGTGCTGGTATATGACAACAAAGGGTATGCATGCCGTGGGCCAGGCAGAGGTTGTAGTGCTTCTACAGTGCCTCCCTGACGAGAAAACCATTCCCAAGGATATCTTCAGCCACTTCGTCCAGCTGTACCGGGAGGCTCTTACAGGTAAACTGATACACCTCCACCAGGGGGCTCGTTCTGGTAAACTGATCCAGACAAAAAGAGAGCGAAGCCTAAATAGATAAAATTAGACCATTCTGCCAGGAGGCTCTTAATTGTAAAATGAGGCTGTTGGCCCCGGTGGCATTGAGGAATCACTTCAGCTGAAATTGTTTTCCAGACACAATCCTCCTCTTGTCACCCAGTCCTACTTCAGGTCAGTGGGTTCAGCCACAGAACAGTTCCCATGTCTTCTTACTCTGACAGCATTCCCTGTGAGCCTAATGTAGGATGTGTGCCAAAAGTGTGAAGGCCAATTCAGATTTATTCAGTTAAATAATGTTATTTGTTTAGCAAGGTTAAGTGGCCATCAGGGTACATAGTGACTAGTCCTGAGGAAGTCTGACTGGGTAAGAAATGGATAATCCTGTAGCCACAAATTAAATTTTACTGTCATTAATGTCTTTGCGAGTCATTTCTTTGCCAGAAAAGACAGCAAAAAAAAATGAAAGAGGCCATGGGTGAAGCATGCTTTAAGTTAAACGTATCGACAGTTGGACACGTCAGAGTTTGTTGTCCTTTGTTGGAAACATTATCAAATGGTAGTACAAGACAAGCAAAATGTAGCAAAGCTAACAGAATATACACTAACAACCATTAAAAAATGCAAAAGAAATATTGAAATGGCTAATTTGTAATTCTCACTCTTGAGAATGAGATCTAGACATAATTAACATTTAAGTCTATTTTGGATGTTTTTTATTGTAGATATTACTTGATATTGTTTTATAGTGACACATGATTTTTTTAATCAGTGATATACAAAGTAGATTTTTAAATAACTACAGCTTTTTGATGTAGTAATGACTAAATACCTATTAGATTACAACAGTTCGGAAGATATGCCATTTATTATTAATAACAATATTATTGTTTTTGTTTATGGCACTTTTATTTCCGCTTTGTTTATCGATCTAAATAGTGGAGAGGGCTTTTTTTTCCATCTATTTGAAAGTAACTTAAGCATGAACTTAATCACAGAGGTAGAGCTTGATCTAATCCCACACTTCCTTCTGTGCAGGAAATGTGTTAAGTCACCTGGGCCACTCCTTCTTCACTCAGAGCTTCCTGGGAAGCAAGGAGCATGGTGGCTTCCTTTACATTAGCCCCACCTTCCAGAACCTGCAGGACCTGCCATTGCCTAACCCACCCTACCTCTTTGGCATCCTGGTGCAGAAGTGGGAGACCCCCTGGGCCAAGGTCTTTCCCATCCGGCTCATGCTCCGCCTAGGGGCGGAATACCGATGTGAGTTTGTGGTATGATGTTGAGGCCTCTGTAGTGATTTAGCTTTGTCAATCATTGAAAGATCTTGATTGCTTCATTTGACCTTTTCACATGGTGAGGTGCGCATTTATTTTACAGTAAAGAATTTCTGTAGAAAAGCTGTTTAAGGCTATGTTTACATGACAACGATGTAGTGAAAAAGAGAAAAGTATTTCCCTTGAGTTTTTAAAGTTTAATGGATACACGACAATGTTTTCAAAATGATAAATTTACACACACATCTGCTGAAACACAGTATTACATATACCAGGTCAGTAGTTTGCGCTGTCACGTTGGTAGTATAATATATAATATATAATATATCGACGATTATATGATGTAGGTCATGGTTCCTGAAATCTTACCCTGGAGGTCCGATCCACTGCAGAGTTTGGATCTAACCCTAATCAAACACACCTGAGCATGTTAATCAGTGTCTTAAG
>JAUCNO010000663.1:6902307-6921938 GCA_032353835.1 Enteromius viviparus
AAAACCCGGTTATGAGCATATCCGGGTTTTTGGCGGGGTTTACATGGCCGTGCGGAACCGGGTTATTGTGAATATCCAGGTTTTAAAAGGGTTACTGGCTGCATGTAAACGCACTCATTAGAAAACACAGGTAGGTGAGTTTTATCAGGGTTGGAGCTAAACTCTGCAGTGCATCAGACCTCCAGGCTAAGATTTGAGGAACCCTGATGTAGGTTATGATTGTTGGTTAAAAAATTAATTAAATGTTAACCGCCATTGTTGTGTTTGTTTGTTCATGCATGCCTATAAAATCAACACGTACTGCTCATGTCTACAAACCTAACATACTGCGCACACGCATGACGTCTCCATTTTCAAAGATTCCCCTATTTGGCACTTAAATGGAAATGATAACGGTTTTCATAAACTTGCACTTTGAAACCCCTTCTCTAAAAAAAAAAACGCATTTTCATTTCCCAAAAAATTTTGGGCTGAAAACACCATCATGTAAACAGCCCCTAAGGAACTACAATGCAGAAAATGTCATTCTTCTTAAACAGAGTATTTCTCTACACTAATTCGTAAGCATGGCCTCCTGTGGAGATGGAATATATTAACAATGTATTTCCCGCTGAGCTTCTCAACTCAGCCGTGACATGCAAGTGTGCTCACTTACACGAAGAAGCACCCCGCACATTCTAGTCTCATGTTTATCTGGGTGCACAAGCTCCTGATTTTTTACAGTAATTGCAATACTATATAATGGGGCCTTTCAGTTACATGGAATGTGAAGGAGCTTATTGTAAGTTGCTGGTTTGAATAGCGTGACTTGTTTTGGTGGCTTAGCGTGTTCTTTTGCACTTGTGTTTCAGTCTACCCCTGCCCGCTGTTTAGCGTTCGCTTCAGAAAACCCCTTTTTGGAGAGACTGGTCATACCATTATGAACTTATTGGCAGTGAGTAGTCCAGTTTCACTTCTTCTTCTGCAAATAGTACATTCCTTAACCCATGTGAAGTCAATTACGGCCATCTGACTTTTCCCACGTCCTTAGGATTTCCGTAACTACCAGTACACCTTGCCGGTGGTGAAGGGGCTGGTGGTGGACATGGAAGTGAGGAGAACTTGCATCAAGATACCAAGCAACCGTTACAATGAGGTGAATAAAACTAGCACATGCTATCACAGAGAAACTATTTGAGTGTTTGTAGCTTTAGTGGCAACAGCATTAAACTAGAAAGCATGTGAGGCGTATGTGAGATTTCTATGGAACAGTGAGCATTGCAGATTGATGCCAAATGTCTTTTGGGACAAGCGAAGCATTGACAACAGCTTGTGTTCTTGTCTCAAGTTGTTGAAGACTTTTGGCATTTAGCATGTGTTTAAAAAGCATTTGACAGAGCAGAACTTGTAGTGGCAGGAATTTGCCATAGAAGGAATTATTTAAAGCCCTGAGTGCCTTGTGTCTTACTCTGCTGCCTTTAGAAGCTGTCATTCACTCATCTAGGACTTATAAACCCTTAAAAACATGATTAAGTGTTAGGATTATGAATAACTTTGAAAAGTCACGACAAGAATTTCTTTCGGCTTTCTTTTTTCTAAGCTCATGAAGGCTATGAATAAGTCCAATGAGCATGTGCTGGCAATGGGAGCATGCTTCAACGAACGGGCGGATTCCCATCTTGTATGTGTTCAGAACGACGATGGAAACTACCAGACGCAAGCTATCAGTATTCATCACCAGCCTCGCAAAGGTGCGCCACGGATGCTCGAATTTGCAAATGAAACCTTGAGAGTTTCGCCCAGTGTTTACACTGTTGTTCAGACATTTTTAACATTGATTAAATATGTGTTGTGAGCAGCAAATAAGCATATGGAAATGATTTCTGAATCATGTGATGCTGAGGAATGGAGCAATGACTGATGAAAATGTAGCTTTACAATCATATAAAAATTACTGTTCAAAATATATTAAAGTAGACAACAGTTACGTGTAAATTGTGAGAATATTTCACAATATTTCACTGTCTTTGTGATCAAATAAATGGTTATCATAAGATATTTCTTTCACAAACATAAAAAAACAGCCCCTAAATATTTAAATTTGAATATATGAAAATTAGAGATGTCAGTTTATAAAATAATGTCATTAGATAAATCAAAATATGCTGACTAATTAGAGATAGTTCACATCACAATGAAAAACATCTATTTGCTTCATGTCATTTTAAACTCTAAAGTTTCTGTTCTCATTGACTTCCTTTGTACTTTTTGTCCATAAAATGGAAATCGGTGGGAAGTGAAACTATTTGGTTACTAAAGGTTTTCAATACTTTAAATCTTCGTGTGTGTGTTTTTAGGGATGTAACAGTATCAAAATTTCACTGTATGGTAATAGCTCGGAATGAATGGCATGTTACAGTATTTATTGAATCATTTACATAAAAAACAGCAGTACCAGAGAAGGAGCAGTGTCCGAGAAGTCTCTGGATTTGTTGCTAGTCACTTTTAGGGGAAAAATGTGGCCAAGGGGGTCTGAATAGTCGCTAAATATAGAGACAAAGTCGCTAAAAGGGCAACACTGATCTGTAGCGACAACAGACTGCAAAGAATGATGGGCAGGCTTGGGCTGATGGGAATTGTAGTTCCCGCTACCTCCCGTTCGCTCTATTCGCCTGAGCAAACTTTTCTCAGAAGACCTATTGTTTTATCGAGTCATGCGACCACGGTATTATCGAAAAGTTGCACCCTGAAGATGTTTTTGAAACTTTCTATAAAATGCTTTTTTCAGGGTAGTAAATGACACGTATTCAAAAGTAAATGAGTAATTTTGCATGAGGAAGGTAAGTTTTTGATGTATTATTTCCTTTCATCCCTCTTTTAGTGACTGGGGCCTCCTTCTTTGTGTTCAGCGGGGCTTTAAAGTCTTCATCGGGCTACTTGGCGAAGACCAGCATTGTGGAAGGTACAGCAGAAGACATTTCTCTATATGTAGGACATCTGATCCCTCTGGAACAATGACTAAACTGCACATAATCTCCCCATAAACCCGCTTGACCAAAGTCACAGTCTGGCAGAATTGCTCTTTTGTACCAAGCGATTTAAAGTGCTTTCTTACAAGTGTAAAATATTATGCAGTTTATGTAGTAACACTGAATGTTTATATCTCAGATGGCGTGATGGTGCAGATTACAGCTGAAACGATGGAGGCCTTACGGCAAGCTCTGAGAGAGATGAAAGATTTCAGTATTGCCTGTGGGAAAGCTGATCAGGAGGAGAACCAGGAGCACGTCAATATACAGTGGGTTGATGATGACCACAACGTCAACAAGGGGCAAGTAACCGGCTAAAACTGGGACTTTTGCATAAAGAGTTCGCTGACCCTGTTGCTTAAAATGTCATTTAAGAGCACTCGAATCAAATAATGATCCAGGCTGGTTTAATAGAGCATGCTGCTGAGGTTGTAATCAAATGCACATCATGTAAAGCTGTTAGCAGTAAATGCAGGCTGCAAACTTCAAAAGATGCACTTTCAGTGCTATTCATTTATACATATATATTTTTATACCATACTGTTATTAATATTTTTGAATACTGAATATCTAAGGCTTTCTCGTGATTCCTTGTGGTTATGGTTTTGTTATTAACCTGTGTAAGCTGGTATCGCAAATAAGGTTAGGAGCATAACATTTCTGTCACATGCTTGAGGCATTTGGACAATCACAACACACTGGAAAGCTGGTTTTCATGTCATTCAGAACAATGAGATTTGTAAAAATCAGCATGCTGCAGAGAGGAGCAACAATAATACAGTATGTGGAGAATAATGTTTTTTTTTAACCTTAAAATTACACCAAATACACAAAATATTTTTTTTTTCTTTTTTAGCAATGTAATATGACCCCTTTCAATCTTTGTATTGAAATCAGAATTGTTTAGTTATTTCAGAATTTAAATAATGTCCTACAGATTTGAAATAATTACTCTAAGATCAGCATTTCAGAGTGTGGTCAGAGCTGGCTGCAAGAGACTGATGCACATGCTGATGCATCATATAGTGTGAGCCACTTTTGTGGGCATACACTTTATTTACAAATTGCAATACACAGTCTCAGATTCTGGAGCATTAAGGGTACTGTGGCAAATGCTGTTGGCCTCAATTAACATTCAGGCATTTCATTCAGTAAGTGGATTGTGCCTGATGACGTCTGACTGGTTTGAAATTCGCATGCTATTTCACTGCCAAGCTTTTTGGATTTGTCATTTCAGTGATTTAGCTGTTCGATCTGTCATAGCAAACATTCTTTTCATCATTCGACCGTTTTTCTTATTCTCAGTGTGATCAGCCCCATTGATGGAAAATCCATGGAGTCAGTCACCAGCGTTAAGATCTTCCACGGCTCGGAGTATAAAGCCAATGGCAAAGTCATCCGTTGGACAGAGGTATTTAACACCGAATCATTATTCAACTTTTCTTAACGTTAGGAACTCTATTGTAATAACATTTTAATCTGTAGGACCGACTTTCTTCTGTAGAACCTAAAATACTATATGTGACCCAGGACCACAAAACCTTAAATCACTGGGGTATATTTGTAGCAATAGCCAAAAATACACAGTAATGGTCAAAATTATTGATTTTTCTTTTTTGCCAAAAATCCTTAGGATAGTAAGTAAAGATCAGGTTCCATGAAGGTATTTTCTTACTGAAAATATATTAAAACTTAATTTTTGACTTAAGATCTTCATTTGGAAAACTTTCAAGGTGATTTTCTCAGCATTTGGGTTTTAGATGAGATTTTTCTGTGTATGAAATGTTGTTTCATAGGTGTTCTTCCTGCGGAGCGATGACCAAACCAATGGCCTGAGTGATCCTGCGGACCACAGCCGGCTTGCTGAGAATGTGGCAGGGGCTTTCTGTATGGCCCTGTGCCCTCACCTTAAACTTCTTAAAGAGGATGGCATGGCCAAACTGGGCCTGCGGGTCACATTGGACTCAGATCAGGTGACAATAACCAGCTCGATTTAAATACATTTTCCTTCGCCCAAAAAATTTAAACTCGTCAGGCCATTCAAGATGCAAGTATTACTATTAATATTGTTCTGCACTGTTGTAGAAAACAGACACGGCTCGACGAACATTCTTTCTTTGCAATGTTAAAGAAATGTCTTTAAATTCTAATGAAGGAAAAATCATACCTTCTGTTGTCATCTTTTTTAAAGGACCCATTTGTAAGAAAATTGATGAAAACATGCTTCAGTTACAGCATCAGATTGGCCTATTGCCATTTAGTTCATTTTAACATTAAATTTGCATAATACTAGCAATGAAGGGGAAGGTGTTTTTACCGAGGGATATAGTTATGGATATAGTTATATTAACTTTGGTTATAGTTATCATTCTTCATATGAAAGGAGCTGAAATATCTGAAACTCTGGAATGTCTAACAGGTGGGTTACCTAGCAGGCAGTAACGGTCAGCCACTGCTCCCCCAGTACCTGAGCGATCTAGACAGCGCCCTCATCCCAGTGATCCACAGCGGGGCCTGCCAGCTAAGTGAAGGGCCTGTGGTGATGGAGCTCATCTTCTACATCCTGGAGATCATCTCCTAAAACGAGGGAATCCGTCCGGTCTCAGACTCATGCCTCCCACCAGCTCGAGTCCCTCTTCGCTCGCTCTCTCTCATTTGCGTTTCAAAGAGCCTGAAAGCTGTGCAGGAACAAGTCCTCTATACCACCTATGCACCATCTCCACTGGGACGCCCTCTGCCCAGCCCCGCTGAATGTGGTGCTCTCTTTGGTTTCTCCTCACCTCTCAACTCCACTGTGGAAACCATAGGCCCTGTTGAGTCAACAGGGGTGGTGACCCTGAATTCGATCTCTTCAGAACCATTGTAGCAACACTAAGCTCCTCAAACACGAGAGGGCGCTCTGCACGCTCAGTCTTAATGGAGACAGCCGACAGAAGCCAAGGTGTGCACCATGAAATGGTTTCTAGTACACGAAAAAAACGAGCTTCAGTCTCGCCTCTAAGCTTTATGAATCACCAGATGCTTTATTTCATGAATATGGACCTCGTTTTGCTGAAAATGCTCCAAAGCTAAAATGATGTAGCTTCCTCAGAGACGAGCTGCTCGGCATGCTAGCGGAAAGATTGTGGAACAGTATTAGGAACGTTGACGATTGAGTTACTGTTACTAATGTCAAGAACGGACCTCTGTTATAGACTTTATTATTATAACAAGACAGTAAGATCCAATAATATTTTCAAGCGGCCTTCAAGAATTCAACTACAACTTCAAGATCCACATGATGGTAGGTTTTGACGTGACTGAAGGTCTCAGTCCGGTAAAGCTTTTATAGTGGATAGAGGATGAAATGTTACCGTTTCTCTGGGCCGCTGCATTTAGCATCTCATCCCATTCCCTGGCCCATCTCTCAACTTGTTAGCTTTTTATAAAGTGTTATGCCAGTGTTTTTAACATGCTGTCATATAAAGGGTTGTGTAAGGAATAGCAATGCATTGCACGGGACTTTAAGCCATCATTAGGAAACAGGAGCAGGGAGTAAAGAATGGATTTACTAATATTTACTAAACTGTTTATTTAAAGAGAATTGTTATATTCATAGGTATTTGGTTCCAAAGCCTTTAATTCAGCTATTATTGTGGGTTCCTTAATGCCATGAGCTTCTTTTAGTGTTAAAGGCATAGCTCACCCAAAAATGAAAATTCTGTTACTACTTCTCACTACTCACCCTCATGTTGTTCCAAACCTGTATGACTTTGGATCTTCTGAACACAAATTAAGATATTTGTATTGAACTCTCTATCCCTCCCTTAGATAGCAAGGATCATCCTAACACTATCAAGGCTCAGAGGTGTTTCAGAAGAAGCACCACTTACTACACGGAGCCACAGTTCACTGACAAGCTAGGCAGTGTCACGTTTATTATCACAGGCAGTTTTATTTGGTATAAGGAATGCGATATTGCTTAGCTTGTCGGTGTATTAAATGCCACTTCATCTGAAAGCAGGTGATGGCTTTACTGAGTAGATGCGCATGACAAACACATACGATTAATTGCACAGGCCTTGCAAGGAAGTTGTTAAAGTAATGCAGTGGTTTTATGTTTTGCGCAGCTTTAGCAAATCATGACTTTGTTCAGCAAATTTTAGAGAGCTCTTGGAATTCATTCGAAATGTCTTAATTTTATTAACAGAATTTTTGTTTTTGGGTGAACTAACACTTTTAAGGTGCGGTTACTTTAGTAAAATTTTGTGGGCAAAAAAGTCGAGTGTCTGTAGTGTTGGATGTGTGAAGCACAAAAAAACAAGCTACTTTATGTTGGTCAACACAGGTTCTGTTGTAAAAAATAAAAAAATAACGTCACACAGAATTCATGACCGCGCAGATTCCCGTTTAAATTCAACTTTCAATCAACTTTGCCTTTGAAAATTTGCTGACGAACTGTAAATGTGACCGTACCTTCACGTTATGTCCTTTTATAGATAGTATAATATATCATTATTAATATGCTTTAGCAGGGCTTCAGACAGCTTCTGAAATAATTGCAAATGCACCGAAATACAAATGTCTAAATATTAATAATATTCTTGGGCAAGTGTTTTTGTGTGATTCATATAAAAACCTTTTTCATTTAATTTACATGCATTAAATCATTAATGGTTTTTTAGTGCGCGTCGGATCGATTTGTGAGTTGGCATGTTGGCAAATTGAGTCATTTAGAGCCATTACAAAAAAAATACTGCGATGCCTTGCTATGTTTATTGGTCGAGTGATTTGAAACATTTTGCTTCTAAACATTTTCCTTTAACAAGTTATGTTGATTAGTCTGGAGCCCTGCTTTATATTCCTAAATTCAGGTTGATGTATCTTTTACTGATATATCAGTATCGGTTAGCCAGTTGATTTTGAAACTCTCCCAAAACTGTAGCCTACCAAAATAGGGAGCACTATAATGTCACTGTTGATCACATTTGAAGAAAAAAGGGCATTTGCCTTAAATTCCTAAGCTGATATGTTCATCAAGACATATTTCAAGGGTCTACATTGTCAATCACATCTAAACTTGTAGAAAGACACTGTGACTGCAGAGTGTTTTTAAACCAGCCCTCTTTTAACTAGCTTAAAATGACTTCATTTAAAGCATCTTGACTATGACAATCAAATTATAGTAATGCTTTAGTCAGAGCAAAGTAAAGGTAGGATGGTAACATATTGTCCTGTTTTGCATAATGACAGATGTGGTTGGTTTCATCAGATGGCCTACGCTTGATGAATGAGGACAGCAGCTGATGAAGATCAACAGCAAGTGAACCTCACAGCCCTTTACTAACAGGTCAACATAAATCATGTGCTTCTGGCTTTTAGTGAAGAGCGCCGACAGCTTTGCAAGCAGACGGTTCATGAAATATAAATGGCATTACATGAAGGCTGCATTGTCTTCCCACTAACACAGCCTTTTGCTACTCTCTGTATCCACCTTTGTCATTGTTTTTCTAGATTGTATATCTTGACATTTATATATTTTGTTAACCATAGCCTTTTTCCGTGTATTTTTATGTTTATTTTTTTTGCCGGCCCAAAGCGTGATACAGCATGCAAGCTGAAACTAATGAGAATGTGTAGTTCTCAGAACATCTTTGCGTTTTGACAGCATTTCAGAGATCTGCTCGAAAGAACACTTTTACACACTATTGATTTGATCTGTGATGAAACACTGTTAAAACCTGACATGGGTGGAATGGGAATAAATTTGCAATGTATGAAAAGCCAAAAAGAAAAGGAAAAACAAATACCTTTCTTTATTGTACACTACAACTGTCAATAAAAAGTCTTTATCAAACCCGTTGGATATACAGAAAGTCTTTTTTGTACATGAAACTGTTCATCAAGAAATTTCAGGAACTGCAGATCTTTGTTTTTACTGTTTAATAACAAAAGAGTTTAAACAAACTTGGTGTAAAAGTGAAAATAAATTACACAGATGACTCTGGAGGAAATAAGAGTAGAACCGAGACAATTGAGACCCACATTTTTCAAGATATGCCTTGTGGTGGATTTAAAAACCATTTAATGAAGAAACAACACTGACAGTACAATTTAAAGCTGGATCCAAGAGGAAAATGTGCCAAATCACATGAGATGGGAACAACTGGAACTGAAATGAATGGACAGTAAGAACTAGGCTGATGGATTTAGATTGGCTTTTAAGCATGGACAATGTACAAAGTCAGTCAATTCTTCACAAGCTATAATCCAACAGATCACAAAATATAAATGGGGCAAAACTGAGGTATTTTTAGTCTCATGTAAAATGAATATCTCACTCAAAAATGAGAAAGTGCTGATAATTTACCTTCTACGGTCCAAGATCATTGGAACAGATTTGGAGAAATTGGATGGAAAATGGATCATCAGAGTCCAAACAGCTGATAAAAGCATCACAATAATCCACAAGTAATTCACATGACTCCAGTCCATCAAATAAAACTCAATTGTCCAAGACATTTTTAACTTCAAATGATTGCTTCCAGTCCTCTATCTATAACATACTACTTTACCTAGTGAAAAAAATGCCTTGTCTGAATCAGGAGAGGAGCATGCATGAAAAAAGAACAGATTATGGAGGCGAACGTTAAAATATATTACAAACATGCAGTTTTTAAACTTTAACTGATGAACTGGGATGGTGTGGATTACTTATTTAGATTTATCAGATGTTTGAACTCTCATTCACTGCAGAGGTTCTATTACTAGGTAATACAATGCTGAATCTGTTTTGATGCATTCTACATCTTGGATGGCCAGAGGATGAGTAAATTGTCAGCAAGTTTTCATTTCTGGGTGAGCTAATCCTTTAAGCCATTTCTGAGGTCATTGCTATGACAAATATAATCAAAAAGGTGTCATCTTATGTGTCTGAACTTAACTGCGCAGTAAGACAGCAATGTAAACATTGGCTATAAAGTGCATACTGGGAGCAAACGTAGTACAGAACAACCGTCAAGTGCAAGAAGATGATAAAAGACTAATCATATATTAAGTTTAATATATATATATATATATGTAAATAAACAGAACAGCTGTAAAATCTACTTTTGCTAACTTAAAAGATCGGCTAAACTGGCACTTCTGTTCGGAGAATCTATTGCAGCACCAGTTCTAGTCCTGGTCAGCAAAATGCTGGGGAAGCCTAAATTTGCTGGAATTACAAATTAGAAATCACTCCCAAACATGGCACACTCATTTACCTCCTGAAGCAAACAGAGAGAGGAAAAAAAAAAAAGACTATTCTGAATGTTTAATTAATAATTCACATATGGTTCAATTAGCAAAAGCTGGTTTATGGCTTTAATGGTATTTAGAAGTAATATAATATTTAACAGCAGTATTTTGACACTGCTTATCCGTAATAAATCAAGCAGTAAATTCACAAAGGATGTAAACAAGTTTTGAAATGTGTGACAAAATGTTTGGGATTCGACGCAAATGGTTTTGCATAGCTAATCATATAGAGTTGATTTGCATAGCAGTCATACATTAGTATTTGAGATATGGCAGGAACAGGTTCCTATTTTGAGGGAGAACAGATTAAGTCATTCATCTTACTGCTGCAGCAGTGATTACTTTGGCATTAGTGCGTAAGTGCATCCCAGAGCGGTTCAAAAAGAAAAAAAAAACCAGGTTAGCTCTCATTGGCTTCAGCTCCAATGCATTAATGTAACAGTTGGGGTGAACATTATTATAAAATCAAGAGGCAATCCGTCTCAAAAGGCCCGTTTAAACGGCATATCAATCTTACGCAAGTCTCTGCACATTTTTCTACACCTCGTTTTAATATTTTTAATAACCACCCCAACTCTTACATCCTGATCCAACCTCTTTTACCCTGATAAGGACAAAGCTCTCTGTCAGTGACTGTCACGACCTCCTTCATGTGGTTTGTTCCCGAGACTAGCAGCACCACTGAGCTCTCATCGTCCAAACCTTCATTCTCTCTGATAAAACCGCTGAGACCTCAAGACCTGAAAGAATATCTACTGTAAGTTGAAGTGGAACATGAATGTGATCATATATCTTTCGGTAGAAATGGGTCAAACTTTCTTACGTCGTGAAGATGAAATCACAGCGTCACAGTTACAGCAGTACCTAACACAGACAGCAGATGACAGTCAAAACCAAAATACGCCATTTACACACACAATACTACTACTACTACAACTAATAATTATTATAAATACATTTTTATTATTGTTGTTTTAGTCCACTCTTTGTTTGCACTGTTGGGGAAACAGGAATATTATATAACAGTAATTCATACATTCTGATTTTTATTATTGTTATTAATAGTAATAATAATGTATGAAATATCAGAATGTAACCATTTATTAGAAATACATTTCTGTCTTAGATCCCTAATGCATCATTGTAAGATGGTTTGATAGTAGTAACATAAAGAACGACCGTAGAGGTTCTTTTTGTAATCTAATGAGTGTTTTAGTAAAAAATTTTAAGGTGTCCTTGTTACATGTATTTGCTATTATAATAACAATAAATAATGCATAGTTATATTCAAATAACCCTAAGCCATAACCTAATCCTAGTCCTGACCACACAGAAAATACATGCAGGTAATAAATATTACTTAAATGTACTTAAATGTATAATTACAATATAACAGGGACACCTTGAAATAAAGTGTAACTGTGTTTTAATAATTATATTATTAATATTTCTATATAAATACATTAGGCAGGTGGTCTCTTAACCTGTGTCATTAAACTAAATTATATAATGCACTTTTAACCACCTTAAATATTTAGCATTATTTTAATGTTCACATTTAATAATTTAATAACTTTTAATAATATGAGTAATCAGCCATGTCTTCATTACACAGCAGCACAAACCTGTGGCTCCTCTAGCACCAGCCATCGCTCTGTGACAGTCTGTTGGTCCTGCCCACCCAGGGGCTCTCTGAGACGCACCCTCACCTCCAGACGACCACCTGTGGCTTTCCGCCCATCCATGAGCTGAATGCAGAAACAATGCAAACGCCATAAACATACATCTCCTACACAAATGCAAACAGTGATGTCTGGCTAATGGGTGTGAATGTCCCATTTTAGCTCAAGTTCAAGTGTTAAACACACATATATATATATATGTTTGCTTTCACAGCTGATGTTTGCACTCTCGTCTCTGGCTCCTACGCACATACTGTCGAAAAGCAGCCACACTCACCTCCACTATCTCTCTCACTTCGCTTTCAGTTTCCAGTTTCTCCAGTTTAATCTGGGCTGTTCCTACCGGCTTGTCGCTTCTCAGGAAGCCACTGTCATGAAACAAAAAAGTCAGTGTGTAACTCAGATCTGCCTACTCGCACTGACCCAGCATGCACCACAACTGCCACAGAGTTCAATCAGGGCAGCACTGGTTTATATTTATCCTGACCTGTGTGTCTGCCCAATAGAAATCAATCTTAAACGGTGTACTGACAACAAGCTAAATACTAGAATTCTGATTATTTGGAGATAAGTGCTTGTGTCCAACAGCAACACCCACCCTTTGTGCAGCACTTCCAGCTTCAGGCCTTTAGACTGTATAACTCTCCTGAAGCCACGGTGGTTCCGGTTGATGTTCAGTTTGAAGTTCTGGTTATACTCTGCCAAAACACCAAATAAATCAATACCTTCTGCTAGAAATATACAGTTTTAATTACACAGCTCTCTAATATACTTAATTCTAATTCTGTTATTTATGGTGTCCTGCAATCAAATATTTTTTATAATATTCACTATATTGTATATTTGTATATTTCCAATATATCTCCCCTAAAGTATTCCCAATTTTAAACAATAAAGAGGCATTAAATTGAGCAAAAGAGACATTTATATTATATTAAAAAAACATTAAATTATAAATAGGTGCTGTTTTTGAACTTCTCATCAAAGAATCCTGACAAAACGTAGCATGTTATCAACAAAAACTGTTTTCAGCATTGATAATGATGTTTCTTGTGTATGATTTAATGATTTAAGAAGCATCAATTTAAAAAAAATTAAAAAATTGAAAAAACTAATTGAAAAAACAAAAATCTAATTAACCCAAAACTTTGGATGGGTAGTGTACAATTACAATTACAATTGAATAGCTTAACTTTTGTTTTTGTTTTTCTTACCTGGGTTGTTGGTATTTTTGATGACTGAGGTTTTATGTTTCTGAGGTTGATCCTAGCATAAAGAGAGACAGTAGTAATTACATTGTATGACTGTGTAAAATGAAGCCTATGTGACTGAAAACTCATACTCACTGCACTGGGGTATGGGAAATCAAACTTGACATAAGCATCCAAATCATTTGTTGCAACGCCTTTCAGAAGAAGCAGAGAGAGCAGATGTTTAAATGCAAGACACTTGGCAATAGTGTTGAGTGTTTGTTTCAAGAACAGTTTAAAGCTTACCAGGGGGAGCAGGAAGGTTCATCCCTCTTGCAATGACCACAACCATATCTGTGCTACTGAGCTCTGGAAAAATCCTACACAAGTCAAAAAAAGAAAGCATGTTACTAAATCATATATTTTCACTTGACAGTGATGTTGAACAGTAGAAGACACTCAGATCAGGACTGTGTTTTGGGCTTTTGCTTGACTTGCGATCTGCATTGAGAGTGTCGGACCTGACAGTGTGGTATGTTCTCTCCTCAAAATGATGTTTAGGAGGCTGAAGCCCCCTGTTCTGGGCCAGTTTAAGAATCTCCAGGCTTTTCTTACATTGTTCTGCCATGTTCTCAAATCTACAAGAGCGAAAATGGGAATAAATGAAATGCCCAATGAAATCACTTGAATTTGAATTTGTGAAGTGGTGCTCTCGTGATGCGATACATACTTGGTTGTTTCTGTGACATTCCCCATGTGTGTGAACTGCTTGGAGTGTGTCACACATTTCTGAAGAAGAAAGAAATGTCCTACTTACATAACACAAATCCGTTTAAAGTTTCCGTCTCTAAACCTAATGATCTGCCCACTTAGAAAGCAATTTAAACAAGTGGGTGTTTTTATAAGCAAGATGCTTGGCGAAGCGTAAAACTGCGTTGTTTCTGCCAGGGCTTGATTACTGAAAACCACATTATATTTGATGCAAAGCTAACTCAATTCAATTATTAAATTCAATTAAATTAGAGTCAAGAAATTGATTCCAGTGGCTCCGATGGATTCCAAGAACCTGCCACAGTGTTTCTTATTTATTGATTTTGATCAGTGCCATTGAGTGTGTCTTAAGCTAATGCACTAGTACTCAGTGTACATCATGAGCAAAAAAAATATATGAATAAATAAAAATAATAATGGTACATGACATGTCCAGATAAATAAGTCATCGATCACCACTGCTATATACTCATTTACAATAAATAAAAAAAATTACTATTTCAACCAATATATATTTCAGGCTTGCTAGAGTATCACACCGTTAGCTTAACGACATGCTAACATCAAATTCTTCAACTGAATACCATATAAATCTCATGAGAATGATCTGTGAAGTAACATTAATATATACTTATAAATACTTAGTGTATATAAATGTACAATTTCGGTAATTTTACTACCTTTAAAAGGATAGTTCTCCCAAAAATGACAATTTTGTCAATAATTACTCAAATGTCATTCTAAACCAGTAAGACCTTTGTTCATCTTCAGAACGCATATTAATATATTTTTATGAAATTAGAGAGCTGAAATGTTCCCAGATGCAGAAATGTAGAAAAAAGACATGAGTAAAGCAGTTCAATACGCAAAAAAAAGAAGTATATAGTATATACTATATAGAATTATATAGAATTTTTTAAAATATAATTTAGACTGTATTTGTCTGAAAAACTAAACTCGTGGCTTGGATGAATTTCAAGGATATTTCATTTTTGGGTGAAATATACTTTAAACGGCAAACTGTAAAATATTGACTTTGAATATAGTTACATTTTATAAATTGCCAGCCCAACATGCATTTTATGCTTAATGCAAGAATATGACTCTGATAGCTAAGTAACATGAATTATCAAAATACTGTAATCAAAAATGTAGTATGTTTTTTGTGTAGCGTGCACATACAGAATTCCAATTCATTGTTGTATGAGATTTCATCTCAGATTAATTTGGATGACAGCTGACTATGTAAGCACTACATTTTGGCACAGATCCATTTTCTTTACTTCATTACTTCACCACCTTCTTGATACCTCGTATTGCTCTTTGAGTAGTTTGGTGAGTTGAGTGTAGACCTCCTCAGCCTTCTCTGAGATCTGAACATCACTGTGATGCACTACGATGAAGTCCTCATCCTCATCTCCTGGTGGTGAAGGCACCTGAAAATAAAGAGTGAGTTATAACTCATTATTAAAAAATTAAAACAAAACAAACAAACAAAAACACAATCAGTGTTACCTTGCTCATGTCCACCATCTTGCCGCTGCGGGTGGCTTCTATCATGGGCTCCAAACCCTTTGCTGCGCGCAGGAGGGTCTTGGCCTGCTCAAGGTCATTCTTTTGCTTTGCCTGCAACGCTGCTTTCATGTACTGTTTTTTACGGCCTTCTAGAAACTCAAGTTGCTGCTGAGCTGAGGAGACAATAACCAATTTAAACTCATATGAGTTTTGTGTTACCAATTATTAGGCCATCTTAAAATACAACTCTACCAGTGTCAGGTAGACTTCCTCTTTTGGACTTTCTGTCTGGAGAAGGTGAAGGGGTCCTCTTGGGCTTCTGTACCGTTGGCTGTACAGCAAGAGTGGGCTTCTTTAGGTCACCTACTCTTGGAGCTGTAACCTAGAAAGCAATTAAGAAAATACTGATTTCTTCAAAAAAAGAAGAAAATATTTAAGAAATGCTACAAATTTTAAGAACTTACCTTTTCCTCTACCTCTTCGTCGTCCTCTTCACCATCAGCAGCTTCAGCTTCATTAGATGTTAATTTATTGGCCGTTTCTAGCACTGCAGCCAATCCCTGCTCTGGAGAAGCAACCTTCTGGCCTGGGATTGGAGGAAAGCCTATAGAAAACACTTCGGTTTAATATAAGTCCTCATTTTCTGGGCAGCAATTCTAGCAAACAATTAAAGAGAAAAAAAAAACTATCATTTAAAAGTTGGGGAGAAATAAACACTGTATTTTCCAAGGATGTTTTAAAGGATAGAAAATGACATTTATAAGTGTAACAATCCTGCCTAGCCAGTATTTCTTCCTGCCACCAGATGGCGTTTGTTTGTTTGTTTTGTGTTCTTTTTTTCTTGTGTTTGCAGGGTGAAGTCAATTGGTGGGTTACAGGTGAGTTTCACTGATAAAAAAAATTTATTTGTTCCCTTTTACAGCATTGTCTCGCCCCATTGATGCCTCTCTAGTACCAGTTAATGTGAATTATTTCAATTTCTTCCAGGTTTTCTATTTCTTTTGTGCTAATATTGTTGAATTAAGTTATAGATTACTGTAATAAACATATTTAGGTTAATTACATTTTTTTGTAGCCTCTCTTATTTATGTTATTTTACCTTGAGCATATGGACTATATTAAATAATAAAATAAAATTAAAAAATAAAATAAATAAAATTTTCTATTAATAAAATTAAAAACAAAAAAATTAAAATCACATGACATTGAAAATGGAGTAATGATTGCTAATATTATACTGTTATAAACTGTCCTTTAATATGTTCATATTTCACAGTATTGTAACCTTAACTGTTTTTGAACCAAACAAATGCAGAACAAACAGTTCTGGACATATATATGTACAGGTCTTCTTTTTAACTACAGAGGTACCAACCTGGAGGGGCTGGAAGTTCATCAAAATTGACAGGTCTGCCTGCTTTATGGGCACGGATGGCAGATTGGTATTGCTGTGGGTCACACAAAGAACATGAGCTAAAATCATCAAGTCTGTGAAAAACGCCTTGCTATGTGTAAAATGTGCTGTTTTATGTTAACATGAACTTAAAGCCATTCCACAATCAGATTAAATCTAAAAAGGAAACACTGCAAGAGAAACCGAAAGTTGTGACCCTGAGTGGTGACAAAGTGCTATTATCTGAGGATTAGGTGTTTTGATTAGTTTACTAACTTTAGCGATGCGGTCGTGCATGCGGGCTTTACGGTCATCCCCGCTGGCCTTAGCTTGTGTGAAGGCCTCTTTGTACTTGGCCATCCTCTGTTCCAGAGCTTCAAGAACGGTCTGGGGCTGAGCTGGGCCAGAAACACTGTCTGCTGGTATAATAAAACCAAAGAAATAAACACTAGGAGACTGGAAAAGCATTCAAATTCAGGTCACAAGTACATTAATTTAGGTTAGACCATAATCATAATACTAAAAGAGACACATGCTCAGGCTCAGAGAATTGGAGTACTAACCAGGAGCTGAAGGTGATGTAACAGCTTGTTGAGGTGCAGGGTGAGTAACTGTAGAGGCTGTGGAAAATAAAGCTACAAGCCTTGAAAATACATAAACAAATATGCAACACATCATAGCAACTGTAGTATCTTTCTGACCACAAATGATAATTCAGGTCTAACCTTGAGACAGAGGGGGCGGAAGGGAGCTCATGTCCACCGGCTGACCTTTCTCCAAAGCCTCAATTGCTGCATTGAATCCCTGAGCCAAACAAGCAAACAGCATAGTACTATCTTTGTCTCCTTCTTACAAGTCTTGAATACCTCAAATAACTTAGCACATTTTTGTTACAATTGAGTTATAAGAAATAATAGTTTTCGGGGAACAAGCCACTTCATTAAGAGGAATATCCAAACTTGCACGACAACATAGCTGAAGTGGTAGATGACTTGAATTAAATGCAAAACCAACAGAAATGCTAGCTAAAAACAGTAGAGCCTTTGAGAGACAAAGTCTTTGGCAGGTTTGAGTCAGAATTTCCATATTAGAGCAGAGGCAAATGGAAAAAGACACTTATACTGGGGGTGTGATGCATACATACAGTAAATAACTGAGCACAGGCAACACAGTCAATGAAGTTTGCTTTTGGTTTTAACTGAAGCAAAACATGAAACTACAAGACTTTACATGAAAAAACTAAGAATTGAACTACGTTTACAATTAAAGATGTATTCATATATCAACTATATATAATTAATTATAAAAAGTAAATCCAAACTTTGTACAATTCTGTATGAAATTAATTTAATATCTGATAAAATATTCATTTTAATGAAATGATTCATTTGTTTACTTTTTAAAGTATTACTATAATATGTTATATATTGCTAAAATGTTACACATTTAAATAACTTAAATATGCCACTATTTTAAAACGTACACTACAGAAACAGCAATGCATAGCTATTATATACATCTGATTAAAAAAACACATCTTACCTTGCTGGTCTTTATATGCATTTTGGCTTGGTCAATATCTCCTGCTTGTTTGGCCTTGAGAGCTGCCATCCTGTATTCCTGCTGTTGCTCTAACAGAATGTCTTTATTGAGCTGTCCGGCTGGTGAGTCTGCTTTAGGAGCAGAGGAAACCACAATGTACCCTTTACAAAAACAGCACTCTGGAATGTCATACTTTTAGTTAAATTAGCAAGTCACAAACAACTTAAAGTGAAAGAGCCTCATTTTCAACATCGTTTCCTTGTCTACATCCAGTACAGGCTGTTTTACCATGCTTCCATTTTGCATTATTTCCAAAAGTCAATATAAACAAGTTCCATTACAAATCATAAGCATCATTTAAGTGAAAAGTATAGCTGAGCATAAATTCAACATAAATTGCTAAAGATTCAGGTTTGAGGTAAGATTTGACATTAATCAACGCTGGGTTTATTTTTAGTAATATTGTGAAATATTATTGAAATTTAAAATAACTCTACAAGTTTATGTGAATGCTCAAATGAGCTTCAATAGAAGCAAGGAAATCTGATTTGTACAGAGCAGTTCCATGTCACATGACAAATTTGCTTACATTTGATTGCTGACCTGGAAACATCTGAATTGACTATATGCATAGAGAACTATTTAAATAGCAAGCTCGTAATCTTACGGTGAAGCTCATTTTATTTGTGCTAGATATAGGTAGAAACTCTCAGAAGCTATCAGAAACTGAGAAACTAAATAATTGCAACACCATAAATAATGATAGTGGAATTAATAAGAGTTTCATGTTATTAGAGAATATATAATTGTCTGGTAATCCTAGGAAAGTTCCCATATAAGTAACTGTTCAGTACATATCAATGCTGACAAATATGCATATCAATACCATAACTGTTTAGGCTGTTAAGCTAATTTTGTTATGAATTTAGTCGGACCGTGCAGCTCTATTTTGACATTGGCTTGTCAGACGATTAATTCCGTTGCAACTGTCAATCACAGCATTTTCTCACGGCAAGATTTAATGGAATCCCTCACATTAATTTAAAATCCGCATTTGTCATTGCTGAAAAGGTATACGTGGATGTTTCGTCATCTTAAACAAACAAACCTTTTCTCTAATTGTGAATGGATTATGTAGAGAAACCAAGCAAAAGGCGGTCTTCTTATGGCACAATACTACGGTGGCCGAGAGAGCTCAACGCACTGCATTTTAAAAATAACGCATGCAAACAGAAAAAAACGGCTACAACTT
>JAUCNO010000663.1:6931250-6943877 GCA_032353835.1 Enteromius viviparus
AAAAAGCTCAAATATCAGAGCATGTCCAAACATCTCAACTGCCCCAAAACCACCTCAGACCCCAGAGGGTTAAGCAGTCTAAATGCTTTTACTTCTGGATTGCTTCAAATAAAAAAGGGAAGAAGTCAGGGTTCTTTAAAGACTTACTGGATATTTGCATGTTGAACCATTTATGGAGAAGTGCCAGTAACGTAAGCAACATTTTATTTTTGTATAAAAATTCACAAATGGAGCATAAAGCGATTTTTTTTTATATATATATAAAAAACGTTTATTAACTGATAAGTTAACTGATAAGAACAACTCATACATTTTCAACAAATTGTGAGAAAATATTTATTTACAGTCAAGTGTGAGTTAGACTTGTGAAAACTGTACAGTGTGCAAACAACTGGGAGACTCGTGCTAGGAAAAAAGCCAAGGTCAAGCGGATTAAACCACAGAAATGATGTCAGGTTTCAGAGCGACGTCAAGGACTTCAGTGGACGAATTCTCTTCATGCACAGTGCTCCACAGCCTCCAACATCCACAAATACTAAGGAAGGGGCACCCACCGCCAGATCCAGCGTGCTGTTTCATCTCCCATGCAATCATAAAAAAATTTAAATTTGACAAAAATATTCTAACAAAAATGTTTCTGATGTTTTTGATCGGCCCATTTAGACCTCCTTCACTTTCCCATTGTGGTCTAATCCATTAGTGTAGTGCACAGTGCCATTTTCCAAGTGTTTGCCATTGGCCAACACCACTGGCTCGATCACCGTGGTAATGCCGTTCTGTTTGGGTTTGTCCTTGGTGGAAACAGGCAGTCGCTTTCCCTTTATGTAAGCCTGGATCCAGAAGTTGGAGAAGAGGATGAAGAAAAAAGTGCCGTAGATTAGGATGAGATGAATGAAGATGGGAACTTGGTATTCACACTTTTCCATAAAGTAATACTGAGAGATATGGCCAGTCACCAGCACAAACTGAATCTGTGGAAAATACATCAGAAAATACATTTTATTATAATGACGTTTATTATAATTTCATTATAACGGTATACTGAATTTTTAAAAAGAAAAAAAGGAATGTAATGAACTGAATTGGAGGAGAAAGTCTAAATTACAATTTTACTTAAATCTCATTTTATATATATATATATATATATATATAAATAAATGTTTCTTATGGGGTTACACTGCAAAAATGTACACTAAAATAACCTCTAACATTGAAGATCAACCTCTCTGATCTTATTTGTAACTCTAAAGAATAAAGATACAGTTTTCTCATGTTATTTGTAATTTTTTTCTGCATCTTTGCAATGTCACGCAATAGGACATAGTTCCTTTTTTACTTGTCAACTACCCATGTACCATTTGAAGAGTCAAATGTTTTGAATATTTCAAAGTTAATGTTGGATTTTCTTAATTACAAATACACAGATTCTTGCTTCACATTATGTTAATTGATGGACTGGAGTCATGTGGAATATTGTGATGGTTTAATAAGCTGTTTAAATTCCCATTCTGACGGCACCCATTCACTCCCCAAGATACATTGGTGAGCAAATAATGTAAATTTTTCCAGAATCTTTTTTGATGAAGAAACAAACTCATCTTGTATACCCTGAAGGTCAGTCAATTTTTTAAGCAAAGTTTTCCTTTAATTAAACAAGTTAACACTAACCAGTTGGATTGCTGTCATGTACTTTTTCCACCACAGGTACTTCTGGAAGCGCGGCCCTGCAGCAGCCAGACCATAGTAGGTGTACATGGTGACATGGACACATGCGTTCACCATAGCATGAAAAGAACCCATGCCACCCGCTGTCATTTTAACACGAAAATAAATAGAGTTAATGAAACTGTACACTATTAAACACATTTACTCTTTTTAATAACCTAGAAATCTTTTAAAGAAACAAATAAATGTCTCCAAAGTTCACATGTTTCTAAAATCACTGCTTTTTTAAAATGATACACAGTTTTAGAATAGTTTGGGCCACCGCTTTACAATATACAATCAGGGTCTTGGAGCAAACCCAAGTTAATAACTAATTAAACCAATACCAGTAGCACTGATAAACTCACCAGGGGTAAGAGTGATGCCCCACCACCAGGTCCAGGGTAAGACAGAATGATGAAAGATATGCAGGAATGTCACTTGAGTGTGCTTCTTTCTCATCACAAAAAATACCTGTATCACAAATTAATGCAACAAGTCATCCTTTAGTTATCGAGAAAGCTAATGTACTGTAAATTGTGCCTATGCACTTTATGTACATTATCCTATTCCTCCACAGCAATGCAACATACACATTTAGAGCACTGATAAACAGCATGAATACTAACAAGATAGGAATATAAATACTATTATTCTTACCGTATCTAGAAGTTCAATATATTTGGAAAAATAGAACAACCAGGCTGCCCGAACCATCTGAGGATACAATGAGTATCAATGAATACAAAGGATCTATAAGCATTTCTTATTATTATCAATGTTGAAAACAGTTTTGCTGCTTAATATGTTCTGAGATTCATAGAAGAACATGAAATAAACTTACTCTGAGCGCTTCAGGACTGCTGGAGGAGTCGCAGAGGTCACATCTCCAGGTGTACGTTGTTCCCCAGCCAGACATTAGGAACTGTGTCAGACAGGTCAAAATGCATTTAATTAAAACAATATGATAACATGGTCTTTCAAAACCGCTACTAATTACCCTCATGTCATTCCAAACCTTTGACTTTGACACAAAAGGTGTTCACACAGATCATCCTCATATAATGAAAGTGAATCATGACCATAGGTTGTCCAGCTTCAAAAATGTCAAAAAGCACCATAAATGTATTATAGAAAACACTTTCAGTCTGGTTGTCACATTAACAGTGACTATTAGTCATTTTTGGAGCTTGATAGCTATGGTGAACATTCACTTTCATTGTATGGAAAAGACCAACGTGACGATTCTGCTAAACATCACCATCTGTGATCTACAGAAGAATTACTATGATAAGGTTCTGTAATGAATGAAGAGGAGTAAAAATGCATCTAGAGGTTCTCCTTAAATACATCTGTTCTGGTAAAGCTACGAGATGCAATACTTTAAATAACTCTCCCAAACCTTCATTTAAATGGACTAAAGAGTATCCTACCTCATAAACAATGTAGGCGTTGAAGGCCACCATTGAGAAATTATAGACAATCATAGCTGTGTTGAGGTGGAAAGGTTTCCGATTGGCCATGTATCGTGGTCCCACATATAAGACAAAGAACACGTATCCCAGCAAGATGAACGTCATCTGAATGGGACTCTGCATCAACGGATAACCCCGCACCCTGGCATCTGTGCAAATTACACAGCAACTGATCAGCTTAACCAAACAAGCCTGTATTACATCCTTCTATGATAGATGCAGGTTAATCATTACTAGAAGCCAAACAGTATCGCTTTATACAAAACTAACAAATGAGTGAAATAACAATAAATCGTATATGCATAACATTAAATATACCAGTCATATTAATTGCTTGTTTATTTTAAAAACATAATGCAATAAACTCTTACCAGTTCTTTCCAGAAGATAGTCGTAGAACTTCAAGCTGTTTGAAAGCACCTCTTGAAACATCTTGTCTTTACTTCTTCAGACAACCAATAAACTGGAGGACATAAATAAACGTGTTAAAACAAGCTGATCGGACAATACCACTCCAGCTAGTAAAGGCTGGCCAGCCGTTATCAGAAAGACAGTGGAGTCAGAGTCAACAATGAGAGCCCAGCAAAAGCAAACAGGAAACAGCTGGCCAAGTGAACCTGAGTGGTACATGATGTTACCGAAGCTGAACAATTACTATTACACTCTCATAAAAAAGAACTGGGGACAGAACTGGATCATTTTATTTTTACCAGCTCATGTTAAAGCGATTTTTATGTATTTGATAGCAAAATGCATATGGAAAAATTCGGAAAACTATATAAAACAAGACACTGTGTTGTTACAGTTGCTGAAAACCAGAACATTCATCACCACCCTTCTTGCTCTGTATGTTGAGGTGGAGTAACGCAGAGAAGATTGAATGGACAGACTGTTTACACAGTGACACAGCGATGAAGCTCAGCAGTGCTCATTTTGGGAACTAATTTGGGTTCTCAAAACCTTCTTGTCAATCTCCACAGTTGTTTGCATGTGGGTTGATCGACAGAAAAACAATGGGCTATGATGACAAAGCACAGTAAACGGATCCTTCAGTGCTCTGCCTAGACATCTAACGCATCACCACCTGCTTCATCAGAACATACCATAACCACCAAACGTCTTACAACTGCTCTCTGAAAGTTTAGGCTCAGAATCATCCAAAGTTGCTAAACATCCAAAGTCTTCCCTTTGGTATGTATACAAAATTCTGCCTAAAACTCTGAGAAAATCAAACAAAACTGTCTAAACTCATTCACGTGGTGGTTATAATGAAGCTTGATGTCATCAGTACTACCTGGTCTACAATGAATGACTAATAGCGCAACAGTGCGAAGCCAGTCAAACTGGTGAGGTGAAGAAACAGACATTTATCCTGTCATAGAATCAGATTAACTTACTAGACAGGAACTGCTAATCAAGACATAAAAATAAAATCATAGTCAATCCTATACACAGAAAACAAAGAGAATCATAAACAAAAGAGACACGAAATCTAAATCCTGACAGATCTAGCGTGTCATCGCATTGCCGGTCACTCCACATTCAAACTACCCCAACAAATAATTTGTAAGTACACAGAGAAAGAGATTGCAATTCATAATACAGCTTATTAAAAATATACATAGATTTTTTGAGCTTACCTGTTGTCTTTCTGTTGACCCAGCAAATAAATAAATAAATAAATATATAACAAACAAACTAAAATAATACTGCCCCACAGGGGAAAATAAATAGTTGATAGACTCAGGGAAACAGTGGATATAGTCTCTGAACTTTGATTCCTCCTTTCTTTCAGTGGCCCTCACACACAGCAGTTTTCACCCGTGAACTGAGTGATAGAGTGAGGAGGAATGTATTCCAGTGGGGGTTTTGCCAACGCTGTGACAGGCCGCGCTCCCTACCCAGTTTAAACCTGAGCAGCAGCTCATTCTAAAGAGACAACACCCGCCTGGTTTCGAGATTGCAACTTGCATTCATCTGATAGGAACCGCCCTCTAAACTCAATAACTGGCTCTTGAGAGTGAGACTGGTCTGTGATTGGCTTGGATACTGGTCAGGTTTTTATTATGCATTGGAAGTAGGCGAGAATGGAGCAGTGACTGTTTAACAATGAAAAGTCTTTTGTTTCCCTTGGGTTACAAATATGAGCCTATCCAGCGAGAGTAAAACCAACATGCAAAGACTAGAAATATTAGAAAAAAACGGGAGAAAATAATATTGATGCTGACAAAAATAATAATAGAATTAACACAATTAATTATTCTAGGTTCATCATTAGCTGGGTAAAAAAGAAATCATATTGTGTAGTGTAGGTGTTTATGAGATTCTGGTTGTTTAAGTATTATTAATGTAGCTTTTTAATGTTTTGAGTTAGCTTTTGTGTTTTTTGATTAGTAATTTTAGTATTTTACAAACTTATATAAATGAAATATTAATTTCCAATCATCCTTATTCCCTTTTTTAAAAAACAACAACATTTTAATTAATGACTACACAAGCATTTCCGGGGGCAAGTTTACTTTGGTTTACACCCACTTTTCTAAGAAAAAGATGTCTAATATAAAAACAACTTAATCAGTGTACCGAGATATAATGTTTATGGATAATCTGGGCCTTTATTTCAACGATGAAAGAGTTTTAAATCTAAACAGCAATAATGACACATATCATACATGTCTGTTTGTCTAAGTCAGTGAGCCCTCCAAATCTGAGACACCACTTGTTCCTCACAGGAGCACTACCAGTCAGTTTCACTGGATTCCCGTAGCACTGGTCCGACCCGTTCCTCAGACGTTGAGGACAGGGTGTGGGATCAGTCAAACTGACGCACTCTTGTAGCAGTCCGGGAGGAGGTGAAGAATGACAAAAATCCTGACATGAGTGGGGAGTCTCTGAACTCAAGCCATTTTCTCACAAAATGAAGTTTGATAACTGACACACTGAGAGCCGTGACACTACCCACAAAAAAAGAAATTAGACTGAATCAAATCACACTTTACGTCTACAAAGAAACACATTCATACCTGGGTAATCTCGTCGTTTCTCAGTTGTGACCAAAATACCCTGTTCTAGAGCAAAGGTTCTCTATTGGTTAGAAGGTAATTTCCAATATGGCAAATTCAGCGT
This sequence comes from Enteromius viviparus, assembly GCA_032353835.1. NCBI lineage: Eukaryota > Metazoa > Chordata > Actinopteri > Cypriniformes > Cyprinidae > Enteromius > Enteromius viviparus. The sequence goes on from JAUCNO010000663.1 coordinate 6,937,556, forward strand.
AACCAACAGGTCCTGATTTGGTTCAGATGAGAAAAGAAGTACAGATAAACATCCATTGTCATACTTTTATATTTCTCTGGCCAATGTATTGCCTTCAAAGCTAATAAACACACCAAAAGCCACATAACTCTTTTTGATTTGCCTGGGCCTTTAAAATAGGCAAGGAAAGGTTTTGAGTTGAAAGCATTAGAAAAACATCCCAATGAGCTCATTTACCCAGAAGTGGAGGTAAGGAGGAAAGAATGAATGACTCTACCATCTGGGCTCAATCAATAGAAAAAGCATTTCACTTACAGAACACACAACAACTGTAGCTATCAGGTGATGTACTGAAAAACTAAACCAAACAAAAAACTAAAAACAAAAACAAAACAAAAAAATAAAATAAAAAAAAAATATCAGGGAGTAGCCAGTTTGATTCAATGATTAATATCTGCAGTAGGCCTACCTGAAGGGACAAACATTTTAACAAGGGAAGCACCCTAGAATCCTTTGCTATTAGCATCCCTAACCATTTTGATATAATCAACTAATTATATTTTTATATATCAAGATAACCAATGAATGCAGTTTTACTCTATATACAGGTTTAGGGCTGGTAAGATTTAGGCTGAAATATTTTCTGAGACTCTCAAGCTCAACAAATTTAAGAGTTTTTCAATTATTGTAAAAAAACATTTTGGAAAAAAAAACAAAACATTCCATTTTTACATATTTAAAAATGTAATTTGTTCCTGTGATGACAAACCTAAATTTTCAAAACCATTACTCTAGTCACATGATCACTTAATTTGCTTCTTAAGAACTTCTTAAGAATTACTTTTACTTTTAAAAATGTGCCCTTCGCACAGTTGTTCATAAAAGCTGTATATGTATACAGTAATCAGAAGAATCGTTAAGTTATAGGCCTGTCCAGGTGTGATTTTTTTTTCCGTGACTGTTATTAGTCACACTCCCACATGTTACATTCCATACTGTTATCATCACTGTATTCTTCAGACCTCACACCTGAGGATCATGTTATCCTTTTCTTCACTGTGCCTCAACCCAACACCCGAATGACCCAGATAAATATGACTAGAACATTTTGCTATCACCTGGTGACCTTTGACCTTAATTACTTGTTCAATCACTTCCTTTCAATTCCCAGTACTATTTAGGTTTTCAGTGCAAGAACCCAACTCTACGGACCACATCACATCGGAAGAACAGTTAAAGCAGTTATTGTTATACCTATATATAGATGTACTAATAAATTACTACCATCTTGTAAATACTCAAAGTAGATCCATTTTTAAATGTTCTCTAACTTTTAGCTTAACTTGACCTAATCATGTTTTAGAAGAATGTCCTCAACAAACCCATAATCTCTAAAGGACAGCAAAACAATTATTGCCATTTTTAAATTGTAGGTCAAACTGAACAGCTAGGACCTGGGAGAGTCTGAGAGCACAATTGGTCATACATGATGCAATTTAAGAAATCAGCCGTCTCTCATTATTCAACTGAATAAACCTTTGCTTCTTGTTCCTGCCCTTGTGACCCAAACTGTATGAATGTAATTTTGAATTTTGCTTAAATGGACGCATTTTTGAGACTCAGACTGAAGACTAGATGCTATCCATAACTGCTATAAATTGCTGGCGAGACTTTCAGAAACAGAAGGGTGCTGATCTTCTGAGGGTTTCCATTGATATGCTAATACAGACAAATCAGTGGATTCTGAAAAGAAATGATTTAGTATCAGGCTGGCTCAAAAAAAAAAAAAACGACAAGCAGAATCCTTTTAATTGTTTTTGCTTATAGTCTGTTTAAATGAAAGGGAATAATCGTTATTAAAAATTGGTCTCTTTCGATTGGTGGTTTCAGGTTTTTGATGGTCTTACATCAGAGCTACATCTTTTGATTAATATGAAATAATTCCAAAAATAGACTCTTCCAGTTCATACAAAAATACTTAAAGCTCATATGCGAGTTATTTTTTTCATTATAAATATATTTATACCTCATATAGCTGTGCTATATACAATTTATTATGACCTCATGCTTTCTTTTCTTTCACTATTTTCAAATAAAACCCCCCAAATAGTTTTATTTTATAATATATTTGGATAATAATAATAGGAATATAACAAACAAGTTAGAAGCATATTTAAATATTTGTTAGTAACTGAGAACTAGGGCATTTTTATTACTTACTTATATTAAATACATTCATTTGATTTTATTTTTATTACTGCGTGTATGTGTTTGTGTGTGCGCGCGCATATCTGACAAGTCTCAGTGGCCATTTTTGATCATCTAGCAGCAAACATTCTACATGCAACGCTTCACTTAATCTAACACCTTTCTTTATCTTATATCAGGTTTTGGAAAATTTTTGCTACTGATGTTTTGGTTTGGTTAACGCAGACTGTAGCGCTGTATCAACGAAACCACAACCAAAATTAAAAATATCACCAACTGAAACTTCAGTAATACAACACCATGAATGAATAACTAATTTATTCAGGAGAGCAAAAAAAAAAGAAGACTACAGCCATAGAAAGCAGACAGATCTCCAGCCACACCCAACTCATTTATGCAACGTCTTACAAACATGTGGATCCCAAAGCCATTATGTCATCTACTCTATCACGGATGCCATTTAGGGGAGATGGTATTAGGTGATTAGGACACACTTCTTAGAAAAATACTAATTAAAACAACTAATTAAGGAATTCTTAAGATTCTTTGTCAAACTAAAAAGGTAGGCCTAGTTCTGTTTCTACAACCAACACATATGTTTTGCAGTCCGAAGGTTTGTTCAAATCACTTAATATTACAGAAGGCTGAAAGTTTGGACCCAAGTGTAGCTAAACGAAAATACTATGCGTTAACCAGTTTAAAAATTTGGGCAACTCAAAATAGACACATAGTGCTGACAAACAATTTAATGGAAGCTGGAAGACCATCTGGTAGCAGCAACAAACCGACACCTTTAAGTGGTCAAGCCTGTTTGTGGAACATGGGTCGCTGTTTAGACCAGCTAGAAACCAGCCGCCATGATGTTCCAAAACACAGACACCAGACTAAGCTGGACTTTCCAGAAGGGAGGATATTAAGCATATGTGTCAGTTTCAACAGCAAATGTCTTCCTACTCTTAACACCACTGCAAAAGACACAGTAACATTTGTTGAATCTGAGAGACACTGCAGCAACTGAACACTTAAAAATGCAGGTCTTCAGCTCTGTAACAAAGCATAATTTAACACCTCTGTCAGCTCTTTAGTCACTTAAACCCAATTCAAACCCATTAGCAATGCCACAAAACCCAAGGTTATATAATAAACCACACAAGATAACATAATTAACAGGGCACCAAAAGTCACATGGTAATGTCAATTACCAGTTACTTTTTTTTTTAAGAATGCTATTCTATCTCAGAGAGAGAAATACATGAACATGAGGAAAATTAAATGAATCAATTAATAGACCAAAGGAAAAAAAACATGTGTAAAGTGCAACGTGGGCTACAAATACGTTCATTCACAGGTGAGGTCCCTACAGTTCGCCACCTTCCATGGCAAAAGATTCAACCCATGAAACTTGCACTGCTTTGCTGATTCAGCATTGCGAAGCCACAAATGTCACCTTACCGAATAAATCACGAATAAGTTTACCAGAGATAAACTAAATTCCCACCTGATCAATCGTACATCATGACGCAGGAAACACTCTGGATATCCGGAAGGTCTGAACTTTTGTATCTGTTATGTTTTGAGAACTAACTCTGCATTTATTTTGTCACTTAGTTTATATCAGGGCATCTATAAAGAAAAGTTCCTGCTGAGAGCCACACAGCATGATTTATACGCCGCTAGGCAGCGTCATTAAAAGCAACGTAGTCCACATCTCATATGACTTTGATGAGCCTAATGTGCTTCTTTTCCTGCATTGTGTAGTCATTGACCACCAGAAGGCGTCGCTGTGCTACAGTAAAAATAACTACATTTTCCATCACAGGAATAAATTACATTTTAAACAGAAAACATATATATCTTAAGTGTATTTTTATTTTATAAATAAATCGGTGAGCATAAGAGATAATTAAAAAAAATGACAATGTTTGTTCAGTGGTTTGATTCTTACCTTAGGTCAGGTTTTTAATTAGCCTATGTACATTTTTGCTATTTATGTTTGTTAGTAGGCAGCTCATATGTAAGTTAGTTATATTTTTCATTATAAATATATTTCATACCTCGTATAACTTAGGTATATACAATTTAGTATGACCTGATGCTTTCTTTTCTTTCACTATTTACAAAAAAAAAAATATTAATGCTTTTTATACTTATTTTGTACACTATTGGTGAAAAAGCTGAGCGATAACTCCAGTCCACATAATCATGCACATTTCTAATTATTTAAAAAAAAAATGTTGCAAACCATGACATTTTTCAGGATTCTTTGACTCTTTGGGAGAGAAAAAACAAAGGAATGGCATTGAAAAAGGAAGCCTGTCTTTGTTTTTTGAACACAAATGAAACCCTCTATAGTTGGCTCTTTCCTCATTTTCTTACGATTTTTTTTTTGTACATAACAATAAACATAAGTTCCAAAATTGTCAATGTGTCAGACGCTAAATATTCAAACCTGTTCTAACTCTGAAAATCATTATTGCTAGACTTCACACAATCTCATTGTCTCTGGCACTTTCTGCCTCCTAGAGAAACAGCCTTGCAGGCCTGTGATATGGATATAGAGCAGGCAGCTCACCTCTCTGGTAATTGAGTTCACAGCTGGTAGCTTTGCCTCAGCAGACTTCTCACCCGGGAGGGAACAATGGCCGTTCTCTTCCCCGGCAGGTTAGAGTGGCTCATCAATAGCACAGACTTAAATAGATGTCGCAATTATGTACCTTAGGTCCAATGGGCTAATTATTGTGGGGGGCTGTAAACTCTTTAGTGATGGCAGCCCACACTGTTCATTTGTCCCGCTGCATCCTCCTCACATAGCAGAGCGTCTAAAGAGTCGACTGCGATGTTTCTGCAACATTTATTTAATACAGAGTATTATCTCCTACACATTCTAATTGAGAGATTTCAATGCATGACTGTGATATTGTTTGTAGATGTGGGCTGTTAATGATTCTGCCTGGTGTGAACAATTTTCTTGCAATTTATTTAGATAAATACCTATACGCAAAAGTATACACGGCTCAAGTAAATTAATAAATAAGAAAACACTTAATAATCACAGTATAATATCAAGTCAATTACTTCAGAGATATCTATATTACAACCATAAGTGAGTTGTAAATCAGTTTGACCTGCTTTAATGCAAGTGACGGTATTAACATGTGCACTGGGTAACTGAAATGACAACACCAAGACAAACCCCCAAAAGGGAATGCTTTTGTAGATGTTGGCCACAGACAGTTGCTCTTTTCTTACTCTTCCTGAAGCTCCAGGATGGCAGTCCCAGCACAGTCTCAGGAGCACGTGACCTCCAACAGGCTATACGGCAGCATATGCTAGTTAGGTAAGTTTTGAAACATATCAACTTTTTGAGCTGGTTTTTAATTGGTCATGAGCTGATTTCACCTGGATTGAGCTAGTTATAAGCCGGCTATGAGCTGGTCCTGAGCAGTTGTTTAGAAAATCTGTGGAGCCTAACACTGTATAGCTCTAGGCATTTGTCAGGCAACAACCAAATTGGCAGGTCCACTATTGGTGCCAAATTCTCTTTATGAATGAGAGCTGGTTCACACCGAACCTATGACAGCTGTGAAAGAGCCTGGAGATGCCGTGGGGACTGCAGCATCATTAGGCATGACTGTTTTGTCAGTGGATCAGTGATAGTCTGGGGAGGGATATCTCTGGAGGGTCGCATAGACCTCTACATGTTTGCCAACAGTAACCCTACTGCTGTTAGGTACGAGGATGAAATCCTCAGAGCCACTGTCACTTTTTACGCAGGTTCAGTGCATCATTCCTCCTGGTGCAAAATAATACCTGGTCTCATGTGACAGCTCATATGAAGCCATTATATGGCCCCTGTGTTCTCCAGACCTGAAAACATCTGTGAGGTTATGTATTGGAGCATCTAAAACCACCAAGTAGCACCACAGACTGTTCGAGAGCTCACTGATGCCCTGATCCAAATCTGGGAGGAGATATCACTGGACATTATCTGGCATCTCATCAGGAGCATACCCAGTGTTGTCAGGAGTGCATACAGGCACTTGGGAACCATATATACTATGACCAGTGTTGGGAGTAACGGCGTTTAAGTATAACGGAGTTACTAACGGCGTTATTTTTTCAGTAACGGAGTAAT